>JAQZBX010018659.1:0-34362 GCA_029593785.1 Cabassous unicinctus | reverse complement strand
AGCATGGAAATCAAATCTTATCAGATATGTGATTTCCAAATATTTTCTCCCATTGAGTGGGCTGCCTTTTCACCTCTTGATGAAGTCCTTTGAATCACAAAAGTGTTTAAGTTTGAGGAGGTCCCATTTATCCATGTTTCCTTTTGTTGCTTGTGCTCTCGGTGTAAAGTTTAAGAATCCACCACCTACCGCCAGGTCTCGATGATGTTTCCCTACATTTTCTTCTAGGAGATATATGATTCTCACTTTTATATTTAGGTCTTTGATTAGGTTAATTTTTGTATAAGGTGTGAGGTAGGGGTCCTCTTTCTTTCTTTTGGCTATGGATATCCAGTTCTCCCAGCACCATTTGTTGAATAGACTGTTCTGTCTCAACTGGGTGGGTTTGACAGGCTTGTGAAAAATCACTTGACCATAGATGGTGAGGGTTTGTTTCTGAACCATCAGTTCGATTCCATTGGTCTATGTGTCTATCTTTATGCCAGTACCATCCTGTTTTTACCACTGTAGCTAGGTAATATGACTTAAAGTCTGGAAGTGAGAGTCTTCCAACTTCACTCTTCCTTTTTAAGATGTTTCTGGGTATTCGGGACCCCTTACCCTTCCAAATAAATTTGATAATTGTGTTTTCCATTTGTTTAAAAAATGCTGGTGGAATTTTTGTTGAGATTGTATTGAATCTGTGTATCAATTTGGGTGGAATTGACATATTAACAATATTTAGTCTTCTGATCCATGAGCATGGAATGTTCTTCCATTTAATTAGGTCTTTTAAAAATTTCTTTTAGCTATGTGTTGTAGTTTTCTGAATACAAGTGCTTTATGTCCTTGGTTAAGTTTATTCCTAAATATTTGATTCTCTTAGTCGCTATTGTAAATGGAATTTTTTTCTGACATCATCCTCAGATTGCACATTACTAGTGTATAGAAACACTACTGAATTTTGCGTGTAAATCTTGTATCCTGCCACTCTGCTGAATTTGTTTATTAGCTCTAGCAGCTTTATTGTAGATTTTTTGGGACTTTATAGGAATAGGATCATATCATCTGCAAATAATAAGTTTTACTTCTTCCTTTCTGATTTGGATGCCTTTTATTTCTTTTTCTTGCCTGATTTCTTTATCTAGAACCTCTAGCACTATATTGAACAACAGTGGTGACAGTGGGCATCCTTGTCTTGTTCCTGATATCAATGGGAAAGCTTTCAGGCTTTCATCATTGACTACAATGTTAGCTGTAGGTTTTTCATATACGGCCTTTATCATGTTGAGAGTTTCCTTCAATTCCCATCTTTTGTAGTATTTTTATCAAGAAAGGATGCTGTATTTTGTCAAATACCTTTTTTTGTATCAGTTGATAGGACCATGTGATTTTTCTTCTTTGATTTATTAATGTGGTATTACACTGATTGATTTTCTTACGTTGAACCACTCTTGTATGCCTGGTATAAAACCCACCTGATCATGATGAATAATTCTTTTAATGTGGTGTTGGGTTCAATTAGCGAGTATTTTGTTGAGGATGTTTGCTTTTGTATTCATTAGGGAAATGGGTTTGTAATTTTTTTTTTTGTAATGTCTTTATCTGGCTTTGGTATTGGGTGACATTGGCTTCATAGAATGAATTTAGTAGTGTTCCTTCTTGTTCAGTTTTTTGGAATAGTTTGAGTAAGATTATTTTTAAATCTTCTTTGAATGCTTGGTAGAACTCACCTGTGAAACTGTCAGTTCCTGGGCTTTTCATTTTGGTGAGTTGTTTGATGACTGTTTCAATGTCTTTATTTGTGATTGGTTTGTTGAGGTCTTCTATTTCTTCTAGGGACAGTGTAGGTTGTTTGTAGTTCCTAGGAATTTTTCCATTTTGTATACATTGTCTAGTTTGTTGGTGTACAGTTTTTCATTGTATCCTCTTATGATCTCTTTCATTTTTGGGGGGTCAGTAGTAATGATCCCATTTTCATTTCTGATTTTATTTATTTGCATCTTTTCTTTTTTCCCTTGTCACTCTAGCTAAGTGTTTTTCAATTTTGTTAATCTTCTCGAAGAACTGACCTTTGGTTTTGTTAATTCTGCTTTTTTTTTGTTCTCAATTTCTTTTATTTCTGCTCTGATCTTTGTTATTTCATTCCTTTTGCTTGCTTTGGAAATAGTTTGCTGTTCTTTTTCTAGTTCCTCCAGCTCTGTAATTAGGTAATTGATTTTAGCTCTTTCTTCTTTTTTAATGTAAGCATTGAGGGATATAAATTTCCCTCAACACTGCCTTTGCTGTGTCCCATAGATTCTGATATGTTGTGTTCTTAGTTTCATTCATCTTGAGGTTCTATTGATTTCTCTTGCAATATTTCTTTGACCCACTGATTATTTAAGAGTGTGTTGTTTAATCTCCATATCTTTGTGAATTTTCCCTTTTTCTGCCTGTCATTGATTTCCAACTTTATTTCATTATGATCAGAAAAAGTGCTTTGTATAATTTTGATCTTGTTGCATTTATTGAGATCTGCTTTGTGACCCAACATCGATCCTGCAGTAAAATCCATGAGCACTTGAGAAGAATGTGTATCTTGCTGTTTTGGGGTATAATGTTCTGTATATGTCTATTAGGTTTAGTTCATTTATCATATTATTCAAACTCTCTGTTTCTTTATTGATCCTCTTCCCAGATGTTCTGTCCAATGCTTAGAGAGTGGTGTATTGAAGTCTCCAAATATTATGGCAGAGATATCTATTTCACCCTTCTGTTTTGCTATTGTTTGCCTCATTTAATTTGGGGCATCCTAGTTGGGTGCATATACATTTATGATTGTCATTTCTTCTTGGTGAGTTGCCTCTTTTATTAATATATAATATCCTTCCTTGTCTCTAATAAGTTTTGCTTTTAAAGTCTATTTCATCCAATATAAGTCTAGTTAATCCAGTTTTTGTTTTGTTTTGTTTTGTTACTGCATGCATGGAATTTTTTCCCCCAGCCTTTCACTTTCAGTCTATTGGTATCCTTGGGTCTAAGTTGAGTCTTTTGTAGTCAGCATATAGATAGCTCACATTTGCTATCCATTCTGCCAGTCTTTGTCTTTTGATTGGAGTTTAATCCATTAACATTCAATGTTATTACTTTAAAGGAAGTTCTTACTTCACCTATTTTGTTTGTCATATTTTGTTTTCACCACTATTTTTACACTTAGTTACTTTTACTGATACAATCTTCATTTCTAGACTCTCTTCCAAGCCTCCCTCTCCTGTATTTTCTTTTTTAGGCTGTAGTACTCCCTTTGGTATTTCCTACAAAGCAGGTTTCTTGGTTACATACTCTCTCAGTTTCTGTTTATCTGTGAATATTTTAAAGTCGCCCTCATTTTTTGAAAGACAGTCTTGCCAGATATAAGATTCTTGGTTGGAAGTTTTTCTCTTGCAGTATCTTAAATATATCATACCACTGCTTTCTTGCCTCCAGAGTTTCTGATGAGAAATCAGTACTTAATCTTACTGAGTGTCCCTGGTATGTGATAGATCACTTTTCTTGCTGACCTCGGAATTCCCTCTTTGTCTTTGGCATTTTACTTTCTGACTAGTATGTATCTCAAAATAGGTTTATTTGTATTTATTCAGATGGGAGTATGTTGTGCTTTTTGGACACGGATATCTATGTCCTTCAATAGGGTTGGGAAATTTCCTACCATTATTTCTTCAAATATTCCTTCTGCCCCTTTTCCCTTCTCTTCTCCTTCTGGGGCACCCATGACATGTATGTTTGCATGTCTCTTGCCATCACTTAGTTCCCTGAGACCCTGTTCAATTTTTTCTGTTCTTTATCTGTTCTTTTGTTTTTTCACTTTTGGAGGCCTTGTCTTCATGCTCACTGATACTTTCTTCTGCCTCTTCATATCTACTCTTATATGCCTCCAGTATATTTTTAATTTTATTTATTGTCCCTTTCATTCCCATAAGATCTGCTATTTTTCTGTGTATGCTTTCAAATTTTTGTGCTTACCCAGTGTTTTCTTAATATCTTAATCTCTTTAGCCAGCTCATTGAATTTATTAAGGAGATTTGTTTGAACATCTATGATTAGTTGTCTCAACTCCTTTATGTCATCTAGAGGCTTAGTTTGTTCCTTTGGGAGATAACTTCCTGTTTCTTCATATGGATTGTAATTTTTTTATCGTTGTCTTGGCATCTGCTTACTAGATGTATTTATTCTGTGTGCACTTTCTCTTTTTAATTCAGGGATTTCTTGCCCTTTTCACTTGCTGGTTGTGTAAGTTATGGAAACTATGGAAGCTGAAGCTATCCCTGTTACCCCAGGAACCATCTTTCTTCTTTGCCAGGGGTAGGGATGAAGCCACAGCCATGTGTAGTAATCCAAGCCATGCAGGGCAAGACCATCTGTAGTTGCCTGGAGAGACTGATGAACCTTCATGCCCCTTCCTCCCCTTCCTGGGCAGGGATCAAGCTACAGGTGTGGGCAGTAAACTAAGCCTTGGGGTCAAAACTGACCTCATTTGACCAGGTAGACTAATGTGGCTCCAGCCCCTCTTCTCCCCTGCCATGGGTGGGGATAGACCCTCCAGAATGCCTGGCAATCTTATCAGTGTGGGCTGAAAGTACTTGCAGTTGCCCTGAAAGGCTGAGGGAGTACTGTCCCTTCTGCCCTTTAAGGGGTGAGGATGGAACCACAGGTGCCCAGGAGACTAGTCTGTGCAAGCCGAAAGCACCTGCAATTGTCTGGAGAGGCTGAGGAAATACAGCTCCCCTCCTTTCCTATTGGGGCTCAGGGATGGAGCTACAGTGTCTGAGTATCCAGTCTGTGTGGGCTGCAAGTGCCTGCAGTTTTGCCCAGAGACGCAGAAGAAACACCAGCCCCCTCTTGTCCTAAGGGGCATGGGGAGCAGGGATGGAATCAAAGGGGCTCAACAAACCAGTCTGTGTGGGCCAAAAGCACGTGCAGTAGCCCAGAGAGGCTGGGGAAACACCGCCCATGTCTTATCCTTTTGGGAGTGGAGGTGGGGCCATTGGCACCCAACATTCCAGTTCCTACAGGTTAAAAGCACCTGCAGTTGCCCAGCGAGGCTGAAGAAACAGCAGCTCCCTCCTATCCTATATGGCGGTGGGCCGTGGGGAGGTGGGGATGGAATTGAAGATGCTCAACAAACTGGTCTGTGCAGGCTGAAAGCACTTGCTGTTGCCCGAGAGGCTGAGGAAACACAGCTCCCCTCCTTTCCTATTGCGGTGTGGGGATGGAGCCTATCCAGTCGTGCCAGCCGAAAGTGCTTACAGTTGCCTGGAAAGCTTCTGCCAGCTTCTTCCCTGTCCGAGGTGGGGCTGGGAACTAGGCTAGGGCTGCAATCTGATCTGGGTGGGAAGAAGTCGGTCTCAACCATCACTGTGATTTTCAGCCAGCCCTGCTTCCCCTCATGTGGGGAGCAGAGTTAGATGGCGGCTACTGGCCTCTGACTTGGACAGGTTCAAACTTTAGCTGTTCTTAGAATTATACCTTAGCCAGCCAAATTTACTGATCAGCAGCTGAAGTTGGTGCTCAACCGTCTCTTCCTTCCCCATTTTTGGGAAATGGAGCTTCCAACTCTAGCCACAGAATAAATAGTTCCCGAAGCATCTTGCCTACCAGTGTAGGATGGGCACCAGCCTCTGGGGTGTGGAGGGCTCTACTCTTGAATCTTCTCCGCAGTTGGGCAGTCTCCTCCTTCCATTCTTTCAAGGATGTTGCAGGATGCTCTTCTGGTCTCCTGGGCCCCCAAAACAGGTGCTTTAGATAGCTCTGGGTGATTACTAACTGCCCTGTATGACGAGCTGACTCTTGGACCTGCTTACTCTGTCGCCATCTTGGTTGCTTCTCTCTCTGTCTTTTGAATGAGCTTTGTCTTTGTGTTTCTTTAAGAATATTTTTTGTTCCATATAAGTCATGGAATTTATTTGCAAAAGTTAGAAGGATGATATTTCCTGATTATCCTTTTAAATTTGTAGAATCTGTAGTGATGTCACTTCCCTCATTACTGATATTGTTAATTCGTGTTTTCTCCCTTGATGCCAATGAGTCTTGATAAAAGTTTATCAATTTTATTGACTTCTCTCACTGAAACAGCTTTTGGTGTCATTGATTTTTCTCTATCATTTTATTGTTTCCTATTTCATTAATTTAGTCTTTGATCTTTACTATTATTATTTCCTTTCTTCTGCATCTTTGGGTTTAATTTATTCTTTTTTGTCTCTGGAAGTAATTGATTTGAAACCTTATCTTTACTAATTTACACAATTGCTTTAGCAATTGGATATATTAAGACACAATATACACCAAAGGTATATGTTATGTTTTAATTTTCATTCAGCTTAAATTACTTTCTAATTTCCTTTTTGAGTTATTTGACTCATGGGTTATTTAGGCATGTGTTGTTTAGTTCCCAAATATATTCAGACTTTCCAGAAATCTTTCTGTTGTTGCTTTCTTATTTAATTCTATTTTGGTGAGAAAACAATTTGTATGACTTCAGTCCTTTTCACTTTATTGAGATTTGTTTTATGGCCCAGACTATGGGCTATATTGGTAATTTTTCAGTATGCATTTGAAAATAATGTTTTTTCCCTGATGTTATTGGAGAGTGTACTATAAATGCCAATTAGGTCAAGTTGATTGATAACTGAACACCACTTACTGATTTTCTACCTCCTTGTTCAACTAAATTTAGAGAAAGACATATTTTTACCTTTTACAGTAATTATAGATTTGTCTCCTAATTCTGTTGAATTTTTTTGTGTGTACTTCAAAGCTCCATTATTAGGTGCATGAATGTTAGGTTTGTTATGTCCCCTTGTTGAATTGACTCTTTTAT
The DNA here is from genome assembly GCA_029593785.1 of Cabassous unicinctus. NCBI lineage: Eukaryota > Metazoa > Chordata > Mammalia > Cingulata > Chlamyphoridae > Cabassous > Cabassous unicinctus. The sequence goes on along the minus strand of JAQZBX010018659.1, from coordinate 27,524 downwards.
CATTAGGAAATAATCTTTCTCTCCCTGATAATATATTTTGCTATGAAATCTACTTTGTCTGATATTAAAATAGCTATTCTAGCTTTTTTTTTTTTTTTTTTTTTTTTTTTTATAATTTTGTTTTTTTATTCTTTTTATTTTTCTAGCTTTCTTTTGATTAGTATTAGTGTGGCTTATCTTTTCCCATCCTTTTATACTTATCTGATTTTTGTCTCTATAACTATAACTAAAATGTGTTCCATGTAGCCAGCATAAATTTAGGTCTTGCTCTTCTATTCAATCTGACGATTTCTATTTTAATTGGTAAAGATAATTTATATTTATTGTTGTTATTGATGTAGCCAGGCTTACTTCTATCTTGATGCTTGTTTTCTGTTTGCCCTTTTTGTACAGTGCATTGTCCCTTTTTTCCTCTTTTCTATCTTTGCATTAATTGAACATATCTTTTTTATTTTTTAACCTTCTTTGTTTGATTATTAGCTTTATCTCATTGTTTTGTTATTTTAGTGGTTACTTAGTTTCAAATGCCAATTGTTAAGAGATTTAAATAAGAAAAAATTTATGTATTTACCCATCTTTGTTAGTGTTTTGGTTGTTTTTATTCCTTCATGTATATCCTTATTTCTATCTGCTATTTTTGTTCTTCCTGAGGGAATTCTTTTAACATTTCTTGAATGAGTCTTCTGTTTATAAATTCCTTCAGCTTTGGTATGTTTGTAAAACCTTTTATTTTGCTTTCACCTTTTTAAAAAGATATTCTTGCTGGATATAGAATATTTGGTTGAATTTTTTTTTCTTTCAGTACTTTAGAAAGTATTTCACCGCACTTGCATTGTTTCAGATAAGAAATCTGATATCTTTACCTTTAATCCTTTATATGTAATGTGTTTTTTTTCTAGAAGCTTTTAAAATTTGCATTTATTCTATTTTGATGACACTTAGAATAATTTTCTTAATGTTTCTTGTACTTGGGGTTTGTTGCTTTCCTTGGATCTCTGGGTTTATAGATTTAATCAAATTTGGAAAAATCTTGGTCATTATTTCTTCAAATGTTTGTTTGGTATTTCTGGATACCTGTATATTAGGTCACCTGAAGTTATCCCACAGCTCATTGATACTCTTATTATTAAAAACATATATATTTTTCTCTATTCATTTCTGGACCTTATTCTGCCCTTTGGGATCAAATATATATATTTGTACACACATACATACCTACATACATATACATACACATGTTTACCTACCTATCTTAAGTGTGTACACACACACACACACACACCTTAAGATATATATCTATACCTTGTCTACACCTTGAATATCATAAATAGCTTACCATTTATGGTTCTTTTCATTTTTTCGCTGTGTGTTTGAGTTACCATCTGGTATCATTTCCTTATTGTAATACAATATCATTCCCAAGCCCTTCCTTTGAGTTGTTATTGCCAAATATATTATATTTGTATATGTTATAAGCCCGACAATATAAATTTATAGATACTGTTCTATGCATTTGCTTTTTAAATCAATTAAGAGAAGAAAGAATAAGAAATATATGTTTCTATTGTGTTTTATCATTACCTACATGATTACAGTGATTTACTGGAGGTGTTTGTTTTTTTCATTTTTTTGTGTGTGGATTCAAATTACTGTCTGGTGTCTCTTCCTTTTAACCAGAAGAACTTCCTTTATTAGTTCTTGTAAGACCAGTCTGCTAGCAAGAATTATTTTCATTTTGTTTATCTGGGAATTTTATTTCACCTTCATTTTTTAAAGTTCTCTTTGTTGGATATAGAAATCTTAGTTGACAATTTTTTTCTTCCAGCACTTTGAATGTGTTACCCTACTACCTTCTGGCCTACATAGTTTCTGATAAGAAGTCAGCTGTTAATCTTAAAGTGCTTCCCTTGTTCCTGATAAGTCATTTTTCTCTTGCCGCTTTGATGATTTTCTCATCATCTTTGGCTTTCAACATTTTGACTATGATGTGCCTGGGTGTGGATCTCTTTGCATTTATTCTACTTGGAGTTCGTTGAGATTCTTGGATGTATAGAGTTTCTCATCAGATTTGAGACATATTCAGCTGTTATTTCTTTGGATGTTTTCTCTGTACCACTCTTCTCCTTCTAGTACTTACATTGTGCATATGTTGCTGAGCTTAAGGGTGTTCATATTTCACCGAGGCTCTGTTCTTTTTTCTTCATTCTTTTGTTTCTCTATTCTTCAGAATGCATAATCTCCATTGATTTATCTTCAAGTTCATTGACTTTTTTTCCTGCCAACTCTTAGCTATTGTTGAGCCACTCTAGTGAATTTTCCACTTGATTATTAGACTTTTGAACTCCAGAATTTCCATTTGGTTATTTAAAAAATAATCTCTATCACTTTATTGATGAGTCAAAATTAACACACCTTCCTTTAATTCTTTAAACATGGTTTCCATTAGTTCTTTTTTTTTTTTTTTCAGGAGGTCCTGAATATTGAACCCAGGACATTGTAGATGGGTACACGAGAAGCAGTCACTCAACCACTGAGCTATATCTGCTCCACAATAAGAGTTGTTTTTTTCCATTTGTTTGTTTTTAGGAGGTACCAGGGATCGAACCCAGGAGCTTGTATGTGGGAAGCAGGCATACAACCACTTGAGCTACATATGCTCCCTTCATTAGTTCTTTGAATATATTTATATTAGCTGCTTTGAAGACTTTGCTAAGTCCAACATCTGGGCCCCCTCAAAAACAGTTTCTGTTTCCTGATGTTTTTCCCGTTTATTGGTCACACTTTTCTGTTTCTTTGCATATCTCATAAATTTTGGTTGAAAACTGGGCATCTTAGATAATATGTTATAGCATATTATAACAACTCTGAATATTGACTCCTTCCTCCCTGTAACCAGGACTTATTTTTCTTGTTTTGTTGGTGTCTTAGTTTGCCACAGGGCTGCCAATGCAATGTACCAGAAATGGGTTGGCTTTTATAATGGGAAATTTATTAGGGTAAAAGCTCAAAGTTCTGAGATTGTGAAAATGCCCAAATCAAGGCATCATCAGAGATGCTTTCTCACCAAAGTCAGCTACTGGTGATCCTGACGTCCTGCCACATGGCGAGGCAAAATGGCAGCCAATCTCTGTCTGGGTCCTTGCTTCCCTCAGGGCTCACTGTCTCCCAGAGCTCAGCTGTGGATACTTCCCTCGGGGCTCACTGTCTCCCAGAGCTTAGCTGTGGCAGTCATGCATATGGCTTGTCTCTTTCTGGGCCTCCTCTCTCAGCCTTGGCTTCTCTGCTTTCTCACCAGGCCTAACTGTGGGCAATCAGGCATATGGCTTATCTCTTTAGCCTTGAGCTGCTCCATGAGTCCAGCCTCTTGGGGGCTTTGTGCTTCAGCTTCAGCTGCTAGCAATCCTCAAGTTCTCTCTCACATGGCAGGATCAAAATGGCAGCTTCCTTTCTCTGTGTCTCTCTGTGTATTCTCAGTTTATATAAGACCCAGCAAGAGGGCAGAGACCCCATGTAAGCCATGCCTCACTGATGGAGTCCAATCAAAAGCCCTAAAGTGATCTAATGAAAGCCCACTTAACTGAATTTCATGTAGTCAAAGGGACCCACACCCACAGGAATGTATTAGTTCAAGAACAATATTTTCTGGGATTCACAAGATTCAAGTTGTCACAGTTGGTCATTTATTTTTAGTTAATTCTGTAAAATCTATTTTCCCCTGTGGTACACAGACACTGCTGTCCTTGCTTAGTGTTTTTCCCTTGATTTTTATCTTTTAGCCTGAATTTCTAGGGATTTTTCCTGGGTTAGCTCCACCATTTGTGGGTCAAAGTTTGTGCTTATGTCCCTTTAGCTGGTTAGATTCTCACATTTTGTCTTTGGATTTGTGTGTGGCTTGGAGTCTGTGTTCACAGCTCATGGTGTTTACAGTTTTGCCCTCCATCAGGGACAGGTAGGTGGGAAGTTCCCTCTCTGGTCACTCCTGAGACAGTGCAACCTTGGGCATGTGCATAATCTTCCAGAACACCAGGGTGAGTGTGATTTTAAGATTGGCTTCCTCGAGTAATTGTAGCTTATTGTTCAGGCAGTGATTGTTCAGAGATTATGCTTAAACCCCTTGTGCCAGAAAGGCTTCCGCCCTTTGCTAATGGATTAATGTAGCAAAATGCTTTCAAGTCTACTCCACATCTGGCTCTGATTGCTCCTGAGTGGGTGCAGCCTAGTGCAAGTGCGCAGCCTTCTGGATTGCCAGGGTTAGGGCCATGGTATCAGGGCTTTTCCCCTGGCTCTCTCTCTTAAACTTCTGGCTGGTCTGCCTTTTGTGTGGTGCTACTAGTTGCATAAGCTACTAGCCCCTCTTACCTGCTGGCACCAAGACCGCCATTGTTTCCAGCAATGCCCTTAGACATGATCTTCTCCATGCTCTGTTCCAAATAAAGTTAGTGCCCTCAGGCATAGCTGTGGAGCTCCCAGTCCTTATGGTCACTCTTCTCTTAAACAAAACCTCTATGTCACTGGGGGCATGGGGGTGGGAGTAGCAGCTCACATCTCCAGGAGTGGCACCTCCACTCTATGACTGGCCAGTGGGGAAAGGATGGGAACCTCTGTTCTTCTTGGCTTGCTCCTCCATGCATGGAACCTCTACCCTTAAAGCCATCTGGGTGGAATCAGGGCCTCAGTGTTCTTGACTTGCCCAGCCTAGGCCAGAGCCTTTGCCCTGCAAATGGAAGCTGGGCTGTGTAAGGCAGCCCTAGCCCCCCTTAGTTGTACCTTAGCTTCTGCAAAATGGGACCGGAAGTGGGATGAATGAAAGACACAAATGGCCTACCCCTCTTGGGGTGGAACTGTAGTTCTATACTGGAATCTGGGGGAAGAGGAAACCCCATTTTTCCTTTTTTCCTGCATCTACAACCCAGAGTGGAGTTTCTATAACATGAACTGGGGTGGGTGGGGCACATTAGAAACAAGTCATGGATCAAATGCTACAAATGCTTTCTGATTTAATATTATTTTATAAATGTTTCTCCATTTGCTGTATGTGCTTAGACTTTAAACGGTTATTTAAAAAAAAAAAAAAAAACTTTTCCACAGCTAAATGATTGTTTGGTTGGGGAGAGGGTCTGCTGAAGTCCCACCCCTCCATCAGTTCTTATCAATCATTCTTTAGATCTAAATAGACATTTTATTTTAGAATACAGAAAACTTAAAAAGGTTGTACAGGAAGTTCCTATATACCCCTTACCCAGTTTTCTCTTATTATTGTGGTGCATTTGTCACAATGAAGGAACCAACATTGGTATATTATTAACTAAACTCTATTCTTTACTGAGATTTCATTGGTTTCCCCCGATGTCCTTTTCCTGTTCCAGGATTTCATCCAGACTAATACATTATGTTTAATTGCCATGCGTTCTTAGCTGCTTCTGGTCTATGACAGTTTCTCACACTTTGCTTGCTGGTTTCTAATGACCTTGATAGTTTTGAGAGGTGCTGGTCAGGTATTTCATAGAATGTCCCTCCATTTGGGTTTATGTGATATTTTTCTCATGGTTAGATTGGATTATGGGTTTCAAAGAGGAAGATTACAGATATGATGCTCCATTCTCAGTGTCAAGGCGCTTGTTATCAACATGACTTATCACTGATGATGTTAACTTTGATAGCCTGGCTAAGGTAGCCACGTTTCTCTCCTGTAACACCACTCCCCTCTCCTCCCCCTTCCATACTCTGTTCTTTGGAAGGAAGTCATCAACTCAGCGTACACTCAAGGGTGGGGAGGAATATCGATATAAATTATTTGGTATTCATCAGTATAGGAGAGATGTCTCTTTTCCCCCTTTCATTTATGTATTTAATAATTTGTTTATATGATTGAACTCATAGATATTTATTTTATAATTTGGATTATAATCCAATATTAAATTATTTCTTTTGTTTGAATTGTTCCAGCTTTGGCTGTTGGGAACTCTTTAAAGTTGGCTCCTGTGTCCCTGTGACATGCCTCTATTATTTTGTTTTTGAGCATTTCCTTACCTTCTGGCACTATAAGATGCTCCTGGTTCATTTTGTATGTTCCCTGCCCCAGCCCTAGAATCGGTCATGTGTCTAAGGACCCCTCTTCCTTTTATTGGAGAATAATATTAAGACCAATATAGAGAAAAAATTTTTTTTTCTTAAGCTAAAAATAGTTGCAGTTTAATTGGGAAAGATGCTTCAGCTGGTCTTTCATTCAACAAATGAGTGTTGAATGCCAAGTTCTGTGCTTGGGGTCATGTTTCCAATTATTTAAGATTTGATCTAAATCAACTTTTCACTTTTTATACATAATAATTGGAAATTAATTAACAATTTAATGTGATTTTAGTAAAGCGTTGTAATTAAATTGGAGATAAGATTGTACAATTATGTTTTGTTGGGCTAAAATCAATCCCTTATTATTATAAACCCTTTCATTTCATTGTGAATTTTAAAAACAAATGGTTTTATTGGGAGTAAACAATTGAAGAATATCGATTTGGGTCACTAAATGCTTATCAAATAAGTTTCCAAATTTATATGGAGAGTTTCAAACATACACACACACAGAGAATATTATAATGAAGCCCCCACCTATCATCCAGCTTCAACTCTTTGAACTCATGACTAATCTTATTACATGTAAACCCCACTTTTTTTTTTTCTGGTGTACCAAATCATTTTTGAACTTGAAATAGATGTCACCACTTTATTTTGTGATTCAGACATACATAATGGAAGACGCTTAAATAAATTCTAAGGAACATTTAACAGCTGACCTTTTTAAGAGCAAATGAGTGACTAAGTGTCATCCCACTTCAGGAGATGAAAGATTCACGCCTCTGTGTATTAGAAGCTCGTGGGTAGAATGACACCAAGAATATTGTGGCATGTGAGGATTGGAAAAGTGGGAATGCACCCATCTGGGTCGTAGAATCCAGATTTCACTCTTCTTGAATAGCCGGGGGTGTGCTTGTCAGGTTGTCAGGCTTTCAGGAGCAAAATATGCCAAGTCTTTTTCTATTCAGTGTAGGTTAAGATTTCTCAGGTTAGTCAAACCCACCTCTTGCCAGATTTTTTTGTGACGGCTGAAACTTCCATATCTGGTTTATGCCATAGTGAGTATAGGTCATAGACATGGAATGAAAATTGAAACTTGTAGACTATAGAATGAGATTTGTGGACTCATTGATTCACCTACTCATTCAGCCAGGCGCTATGCTGAAGCAGCCAGTGGTGAACAGGACAAACAGACCCTGCCCCACAGGGCTTGCAGGGTAGGGGTACAAGTGGACAGTAACAGAATCACACAAATAGCTAATTACAGTCTTGCTAAGTGTTACAAAGGGAAAGAAAAGAGTGCTAAAAACTCTAGGGGGTCCTAATTTCATCAGGTGTCAGGCAAGATTCTCTGAGGAATGATATTCATCTAAGACTGAAGGATAAATGGGAATGGGAGGTGGTGAGGCAAAGTATGTGGGTACGTGTGTGTGTGTGTCGGGGGGGGGCGTTGGGTTGCTCCAGTCCATGGGCACAATACCCACAAAGGCTCTACAATGGGAAAGAGCTGAACATATCCTGGGAACCGAAAGTAGGCAGTACGCCTGGAATGCGGCCAGGATAGGCAGGATCCAGAACATGCTTAACTGCACAGGCTGTGATAAGAAGCCTGGGTTTTGCTCTGAATGCAGGGGCAACCACCGGAGGGTTTCAGGGCAGGGCCGTGCAGATCTAAAAGCCTCCTCGGGCTGTCATGTGATGAATGCGTTGGTAGGATGTCTAGACTGGAAGTGGGAAGACCAGGTGGAATGCTGCTGCAAAGGTCTGGGAGAAAAATTCTGTGGCGTGGTGATGGAGAGAAGAGGATAGACTTGAGGTTTAATTCACAGAGTTGTAGAGCAGTGGCTTTCAAACCTTTTTGACCGTGACCTACAGAAGAAATGTGTTTTGCCTCATGGACCCAGTGTACAAATGTGTGTGTATGTATACATGAATGAAGCAAAAGCTTCATAAAACAGTACCTTTACTGTAGGCAAACATACTGATGTATTTGATGTCATGTCATACCGTGCCACTAAAAATGCTGGTAATGACCCACTGAATTGATTTCAGGATTCACTAGTAGGTTATGATCTGCAGTTTGAAGAATACTGCCTTAGACACCACTATTGAATCATCTCTCTCCACTGTATTTGGCACTAGATGAGCCTCAGGCCCAGCTAGAAGTTCAGATATCACTGGAGCCCTGCATGTGTGCCTTATGTGTTTGAGGTGGGTGGAGAGCATTATGGGACTTTATGAACCATGATAAGGAATCTGGATCTTCATCCAGAATGAAGTGGGCAACCTCTGAAGTTTTAAAGCACATTTGCTCTTTGTGAGAGAGAACTCTCATGGCATGGTATAAAGAGCCCTGGGCCAGGAACACTAAAACATCATTTCTTTAGGTTTCCTTTTTCTTCTTCTAAGACACGGGTTGCCAAACGTTTTCCACAAAAGACCAGATAGTAAATATTTTAGGATTTGTGGGCCCTATGGTCTCTGTCACAACTACTCAATTCTGTCATTGTAGTGTGAAAGTAGCCATAGACTCTGTGTTAACAAGTGGCGTGGTTATGGGCCAGTCAAATTTTCTTTACAAAAACAGGTAAATATTTTTTTTTGGATTTGGCCTGAGGCTGGATGTGGCCTGCAGGCTATGGCTTGCTGACCGCTGTCTCTAAGGAACGGAGGAGAATGACCTGTATGGTCAATAAGATAAGAGGAGGACTCACTGAGAGGTCAGTGCACTGGGGGATGGTGCTTTGTCCTCTCAGTAGGGTCATAATCCTGAATTGCAGCGGCTCTTGGGTAAGGCTGAGGGTGGTACAGAGGCATTCTGACCTGAGGGTTTGCATTTGGGGGGTCTGGGATTCAAAAGCAGTTGGAATTAAGGCCCTTACTTAGAAATGTCCTGTCTCCCAGCCTCAGATTCAGCCACAGAGTGCAAAATGTCAATTGAATGCTCATCTCCGTCCCTTAGTGCTGCTAGACTGAATCTGCACTTGATACCAGGCCAGGGATTAATTAATGCAGCCCTTCTGGGCAGAGTGCCCTGCCGGAGGGGCCACGCATCGGTGAATACAGCCTTTGTGCTGTGAGGAACAGCTCCTGAGAGGAGGCGGCTTGCAATGGCTTCTCAGGGCTGCTTTTCCTCTCTCTAGGAATTCCTGGACCTAAAGCACACATCTAATGCACTTGGAAGCAAATGCATTTGCTTTAAGTAGGTACCTAAAATGCATATCATGACACAGAGGGGGCATAGCAGGTGGATATAGACTCACTCCTGCTGAGCTTGGCAGTTAAAGAGGCTTCTGACCTGCAGTAGATGTGCCTTTTGTCCTTTCCTGCCGCTCAGTTTATAGAAGTCCTACTTACCTTCCAAAGACCAAGTCCTGAGTCTTCTCTATGGAGACTGAGTCCTCCAGCCAAAAATCATTTCCCCTCTTGTGGACTCCTACAGCCCAATGTATGATGGAGAGCTCAGGGTGACTTATAGGATAATGAGCAGGGAACCAGTTTGCCTCCTGGAGTGGATTAGAAAATCTTAGAGTGCATGGTCTGTGGTTTAGCCGTCCTTGGATTCCAGCTCCTAGCTCTGTACCTAGAGAAGAGTCAGCATGGCATTTTGAAAAGGGCCTAAGCTTTGGAGGTGGACTTATACTTTGGTTTTGCCAGTTACTTCCTCTATAACCTTGAGCAATTTATTTGACTTATTTGAATATCAGATTCTTTATCTGTAAAATGGGCCTAATAAAACCAGTCTTAGGTTTGTTCTGAGGATTACAGATAAAATATGCATGACACTTGGGTTCCCATTCTATTGTTGATGGCTTTGTCATTGTTGATTTGATAGACTATCTCTTCCACAGGAGCTAGGGAGTGTTTGGGAGATCAAGCTGAGCTTCCTGGGTAAATTCGGAGGGTTCTGCACTGCATTTGCTTTCACTGAATTGAAGACACTATCAATTATAAGATACCTTGTTAGTTTATGTACCTCTAAACATTAGAGTTGCCTGGGGAGCTTTCAAATATCTCAGTTCTCAGGCTCTACTCCAAATCAATGACATCAAAATCTTTGGAGTTTGGGCATTGTATGTACGCATGCATGCATTTCTTAATTTATGGTGGTTTTAAAAAGTCCTCAGGTGATAATAATGTGCAGTCAAGATTGAGAACTAAAAGAAATATCACTGTCAATGAAATGATGACTCAATGCATCCTTCTAACTAGGAATTCTTATTTCAATTTGTTTATGGAGCCCTCGAGGAAGTTCCCTCAGCTCCTGAAGGATGCCTGACCCTCTCTTCACCAAATAAGGGCCCCTACCGGGAGTGGTACCCCAGCTCACCAGACAGCAGAACTGGGTAATGGCCAGGATTTCTCCCCTGTCCTGCCTGGTCTAAAATCCTCATGCTTGTGGTCCAGGGACTGCCCAGGTTCAGTGGGGGCGGTGGGAGGGGGGGTTGCGTAGAGGATGGACAGGGCAAAGGGACAGAGGAGAGGACAAGGAGGGGGTAACAGCAAGTCTTCCCGGTGGCCCCTGCTCAACTTTGGTCCTGGAGAAGCAGAGGGTGGCCAGGCCGGGTGAGTGTAAGGCACCCTTGATTGAATAGGTGAAATCAATCTTGAGTGCAGAGATGATAAAGGTAAAATCGTAGGTATCTTAGAATCAATGAAATATGGTCAATGATTGCATAGGTGACAAACCTGCTTTGAAGGAGGTGGCCACTGGTGGCTCAGAGCTTTTCCTCCTTGACATCGTGGGCACAGATGCCCAGGCTTGTATTTGACTCTAGTGTACAAGGAAGAATTCACAGCTCAAGGAGCAGGGGACAGTGGTCACCGCCACCTCCCTTAATAATACTGCTCGACTGAAGGACACCCCTGTGGGACACTGTTTAGCCGCCTAGACATGCTCCTGCCTTGGTGAAGAGCTCAGACCTCTGAATCAGTTACGGTTTCAAAGCCAGCCTCCAGCACAGGTGAGCTAGCTGGATTTAGGCAAACCCCTTCCTTGTCCTGAGCCTCAGTTTTCTCACCTGTCAAATGCGAATGATGGGAGTTGCTACCCCAGAGGAGTGTTGTGAGGATGGAAGAAGTTACTGCAGGTCTATTCCAGGCACATGGGAAGCCCCCAGCAAAGAGCAGTGATCGCTTTTCTAGGTGCCTTTGTTCTTAGCCTTGTGAGTTTGGGCATTGTCTGTCTGTCTGTCTGTCTAGTCCATGTTTGGCCGGGTCTTGGGGACACTGAGAAGGAAGGGCCTTACTGCCTGGGAGGAGGTGATGTTTTCCTGGGGTCTTGGCAGAAATGTGTTCACTGTGTTGTCTCTTTGGGATGACCACTTCGTAGCCACTTCCTTATAATGACGTGATGTTGGTTCTCTTTGGTTAGTTTGGTCTATTTTCTTATTTAAGATAAGTTACCCCACATGTGACTCTAAAGAAAGCCTTTTAAGCAACCACACATGCCCAATTTCTGAAGATGGTCGGCTCTCAAAGTTTATTTTTAAACCAGAAACAACATTGAAAGTGGTAGCTGGGTTTCCAGGCAGCCCACAGCCATCTTCAGTCACTAATGGCACTGAATTATAGGAAGAAGCAGGGCACCCTATTAACTGCTGCCAACCCTCATTTGTAAATTGGTCCACGAGGAAAATGCATCCTGAGTTCCAGCTCGAAGTGCTGGGAACTTATTTTCCCAGCAGCAACAACTCATTCTAAAGGTGCGTTGAAGGGAAAGGGGGTAGATTCTCCTGGGCGAAGTGCCCTCAACTTTTGAAGAGTTGTTGGCAGAGAGCAGTGTTCCTCGCCCTTGTACTGTAGAAGAGTGAACATTCTTTGCCAGAGTATTTCCTGTTGGGATCAGATAAAAATGACAGCAAGGCTCATCAGAAGTTTGTGTATGTGGATTTGTTTTTTGCACTGCATGGTCGTTGGGCACAAAATGGTAACTGTTCACAAGCATGGCAGGAAGTAGAATCAAATCTGCACTGCCTGGTTTTTCTCTCCTTTGTTGATTTTCTGGCATTAAGAGTTCAGGTGACTGTCAGTGGTTCCTGGGATCCAGTATTGGCTTGTGGCTCTCATGGTGATGTGATGTCTGCTGCAAGGCCACAAGGAAGGAGAAGTGAGGGGCCTGGGAATGGGGCTCCCTTGATGAGTGGAAGTGAGTTCACCTCCTTGGTACCTGTGGATGTTGGGCAATTTCACTGCCCAGGGGAAGGCTCAAGTTTCCTCTCTTCCACCTCCTTTCTTCACCTGCCCATTTCTGCCTAAGTTTTGTTTTGCTCTACAGTTAAAGGCTGGTGGCCTTACAGTGTTGGGAAATGCTCCAGCCCAGGTAGTACCAGTGATGTTTTTGAATCCCTTCCCAGATGAACTGGGCTTGGGACAGAGATGCCAGAGGAGGGCTGGGCTGGGAAGTAAGGTGGTCAAGGCCGACCAGCAACTGCTCAGTTTCCTCTGGGTTGGTTCTGTTGTCAAAATCTCTGCATAGACAAACGCAGGCTGTGAGCAAGGTGCTTCCTGTTCTCCATGGCTGCCCAGCATGAAGCTCACCAGGGGCGACCTACTGGCTTCCTGTTGCTATGTCTGCGTTCACAGAACAGATGGCAGTGCCTCAGGGACTATGATTTGGGGTCCCAGGTGACTTTGCCTGGGGGACAAAGCTCTGTTTGTCCCAATTTTGAGTTGTTGGCTGGTTCCCACGTTGGAAAAGCAGGAACTGACTGCACAGCTTAATCAAAATTTAGTGTCTGCAGTTGACTTTGGGGTTTGTTAAAGACTCTCAGACCCCATTCCTAGATGATGCAGGAATTTAAAACCTCTAAGATCATGATAATCCTGGTTTGTGTTGAAGCCCTACTATGTGCTGAGAGCATTCATGTAATAGAACTCATGAGCCAGTACTATTACTAGTCCCATTTACAAATGGGGAAACTGAGGCTCTGTGAAGTTAGACATCTTGCCCAAGGCCAACCCAGATTCCTGCTCCTAACCTCTTTCAACAGGTCTGGGGCAAGGCCCAGAAATCTGCATTTTACAGGCACCCCAGGCAGTCCTTGGACTCTGGTTTGAGAAACATTGCACTGCTCCACAGGGGCAGGGACTGCATTTGTTTTGTTCACGGCTCTGTCCTACTCGGGGTAGGTAGCTGGTGGTTGCCCTGTCAATACTGGAAGAAGTGAATGAATGTTGTTCTCTTCATAAAAGTCCCTTGGGATTCTCAGGGGCTCCTGACCAGTTGCCTGGGACTCAGCGTTAAGTCACCAAGCCTGGAATTTGTTCTTTAGTTCTGACAACTTGACTTTGATCTTGTTGCCAAGAACAATTGTGTCTTTTCTTTGGTTTCTCTTCCCTGGATCTCTGCACCATTCCATGGCCTGACGTCCTTGCCTCCTTAGCCCCTTCCCTGTTTTTCTAGATCCCCCCCTCCCCCCCAGGTCTTGTCATTACCTTCCCTAGGGACTGGGTTTCTGTCTGCAACCTAGGCCTGGATGTGGGGCCGCTCCTACCCGGGGCGGGCTTTACTGATGCTGCCTGCGGGCCCAGCATTCTGAGTTCTCCAACGTGTGATCCAGGTGTCCAGGTGGGGACACCACCTACCTTCTGCTGCCATAGCCTTGGCTGTCAGTTACTCTCGTCAGACGGGACCTCCACCTGCTGCATCCATTTTCTTTGGTGGCCTAGTCTAGCTCCTGAGCCTGGCTACCATCCAGCCTGCCTGGCTTTGGCACAGGAAATCAGCCCTGTTCTAAGATGGTCAGATGATACGCATCTCAGGCACTGGAGCGGCTAGGCTGGGGTTCCAGTCATGGCTGTCAGGCAAGCACTTGAGCTCCCAAAGCTTCAGTGTCCCCGTCTGTAAACTGGGCAGGACGGTCCCAGCCTCTGCCTTGGTCGCTGATCTGAGGATTTAGTAGGGTTGTAGATGAGGTGCTTAGCGTCAAGGTGCTTTGGTTAGTGCTCACTTAAAAAGTTTTTAAATTTACCAGTATTCCATGTCCACCAAGCACGCACGCCCTCTTTCTCCCTTTCCCCTGCCCCCAGCCTCAAATCTGCTTTCTGTCTCTGCAAGTCTGCTGTTTCTGGACATCTCTTATAGTTGACCTTATACTTACGTATGTGACTTCCTTATTTCACAGGGAATAATGTCTTCAGTGTCTTCCATGTTGTGGCCTGTCTTGGAACTTCATTCTTTCTTGTGGCTGAATAATAGCCCATCGTATTATACATCACATTTTATGTATCTATTTATTTGTTGATGGACCCAGGTTATTTCGCCTTTTGGCTGTTGTGAATAATGAGGCTGCAAACATTGGTGTACAGGTGTCTGTTTGAAATGCTGTTTTCACTTTCTGTGAGTGTAGACCTAGAAGTGGGATTGCCAGGTCTTGGTAAGTCTGTATTTAACTTTTTGAGGAACCACCACATTGCTTTCCACAGTGGCTGCACCATTTGACATTCCTACAAGCAGTGCACTAGAGCAGGGGCTCTTAACAAGGGGTCAGTGCGCTTGAACTGAAATTCAGAAAAAACATTATTCTCGTGGGGCTGTGTTGGTGCAGGTGTGATATATTTATTAAATAATACACAGTATAGTGTGGACTTAGTCAGGGGTCCATGGTTTTCACCTGACTGGCAGAGGGGTCTGTGGAACAAAAAAGGCTAAGAAACCCTGCACTAAAGTTTCAATTTCTCTACAGCCTCTCTAACACTTACTTTCCAATTTTTAAATAATAGCCATCTTTGTGGGTGTGAAATGGTATCTCATGGTGGTTTTGATTTGCGTTTCCCTAATGGCTGTTGATGTTGAACATCTTTTCATGTGCTTATTGGCCATTTGAAAATCTTCTATGGAAAAATGTCTATTCAAGTCCTTTGCCTATTTTTAAATTGGTTGTTTTAATTGGTTGTTGCATTGTAAAAGTTCTTTATATATTCTGGATATTAAGCCTCTATCTGTTATGTGGTTTGCAACTATTCCTCCCATTCTGTAGGTTGTCTTTTCACTTTCTTGATTATGTCCTTTGATGCACAAATGTTTTAAATTTTTTTGAAGTCAAATTTATCTATTGTTTCCTATGTCCTTGTGCTTTGGTGTTAGTGCTCAATTTTAACCATCATGTGGCATTCTGCATGGGCATTTAATTTGCAGATTGTCTTGACAATAAATATTGTATATCAACATTTTATTTTAAATTAGGTCCCTCAGTTTTGTGGCAAGACAAAACTAAGCCCAGTTCTCATTTACCATGAGACCTAGTATAGCTGAAAGAGCACAGGTTTCAGGGAGAGTCTTAGGTTTGCTTTCTGGTTCAGCCATGTGACCTGAGGCACCTCATTAAACCCCTTCTGAGCCTTAGTTGCTACATCTGTAAAGTGGGGCTAATAGCCACTCCTGGATTTGCTGGGGTGACTTATTGAAAGTGCTTGGGGAAACACCCCAGCATGAGCTGGACAGCAGAGGCACAGTGTATGTGCAGAGGAAAGCTGGGTTCCTTTCGTACCTTCCTGCAAGTGCCTCGCATTTCTGCTTGGCCTTTCAAGTGGAGAATTTATTAGAAACATATCTTCTAGATGCGCTTCTCTCTTTCATCCACAAATCACATGAGAAAACTGTTCTGCCACGTTTTACTTGCCAGGGAATTTCCAGAATATAATGGGGATTTCCCCCTCCATTTACTAGGATACCCTATACTTTGCACGTGTGCAATTAATGAATCATTGATTTTAGTTATTTATTACTGTCTGGTTTCCTTCAACATGTCCCCACTAACTTTCCAAGGCCAGGGACTTTGTCCTGTTCACTGCTCATTCCCAGCATGTCTTGTGAGTACTTTTTGGCTCCCTGGCACTGGAGGAGACCTGAGAATGTGTCTGGTAATCTCCAGTTTGCCACAGGGATTTTCTCTTCATGATTCCCAAGGAGGTGAAGCACCCTCCTTAGATGCTGCCCTGGTGGAATCTTGGAAAGAGGTCTGGGGACTCAGAATAACCGCAGCTCTGATTACCTCCGTCTTCCCAGCCTTCCCTTGCAGCGGTGGCAGTGTTCAGGCTGCTGTCTCTGGGGTGTGATTCTTAGTGTCGAAGGAATTCAGTCCCCTCTTCCTGCATGCTACCAACATCTCCTATCTCTTCACCTCGCCCCCCCGTACTCTGCTCTCTAGCCCAGATCTTCCATACCCCACCATTGGAAAACAGCCCTCCAAAAATTATGAGATGGGGAAGAGAACTGGTGATGCTCTAGATCATTGGAGAAGACCCACCAGGCAGTCTAGGGCTCTGGATAGCTTCTTGAGGGTAAGCTTCTGGAAAGTGAGAAAAGCTACCCTCTGCAGTGTCTCCACTGGGCTGTCTCCATGCCGTCCCATCCCATCCCATCCATCCATCCATCCACTGATGGACTTTTGATTTGAGAATCTACCATATGTCGGAAATTATGCTAGCTACTAGAATGTAATGTGAGCAAAACCAGACATGTACCCTGCTCTTGTGATCTGTGGGTGGGACATACACTAATCAAATATTCACACTAAAGGATGTAAAATTAAAGGCAATAAGTGCTTTGAAGGAAGGAACATTTAGCAAAGGAATCTGACAGTGTGGGGAGCCATGGAGGAGGTTCTCTGTAGAAATGATATTTGAGCTGAGATAAGCATAAGGAGCTAACATTTATTGAGTGCTTCTAATGTGCTAGGCTCTGTTGCAATTATTTGTATCTCATTTACATGTCTTAATTCTTTTATCCTCATAATGACACCATGAAGCGGGAATGAGAAACTGAGACATAGAGAAGTTTAGACATCTGTCCACGGGCATAACCTCGACAGAACCTAGCTGGAATTTGAATCCAGGAAGCCTGGCTCCACACCCACTTCTTCTGCCAAGTAAGGGATAGAGAGGAGTTAGCTAAGTGAAGAGGGATGGAGCATGAAAGCACCATCCAGGTAGAGGGACATCAGTGCCAGGCCCTGAGGTAGGGGGAAGGAGCAATGGATGATGTGAGAAAGTAGCTGGAGGGTAGAGAGTGAGGAGGAGGGGAGGGGTGAAGAGACAGGACATGTAGGTAGATGCCAAACTGCTCAGGGCCTTGTAAACCCTGTGAAGGAATGTGCATTTTCTCCTTTGAGCAATGGAAGCTATTGAAGACTTTTAAGCAGGGAGAGTAGGTGGGTGGCATGATCAGATTTTCATTGTGAAATGTCTCTCTGGAGGTGTTGTGGAGATTGGGGGGGGGGAGGCCAGAGTGATGCAGCGATGTCCATTTGGAGGCTGGTGGTCTGAGCCTACAGCGGTGCCAGTGTAGAACTGTAAATGTCTTGGGTAGAAATTGTGGAGGTAAAACGGCAGGTCTTGGGTTAGGGAGTAAGGACTAGAACCTTCTGGTAATTATAATAACTACCCCCCTTGAATGGAAGCCTTATTTGATGGGTAGTGGTGGGTGGAAGGGGGAAGATCTTAAGGTCTTCCAAAGCCATTGGTCACTGTCAAATTATAGAGGCGTCTTGACTTGAGGACCTACAAGGATATCCTTGCCTACAGGGTACAGAAACATAGCTAAGGATACAGGAATATAATTTGTGCTCTGGAGCCCTTCTTTCTCCTACTTCAGCAGCTAACTTATTCAGGGACTGAGCCAGATTCTTCCTTTCTCTTTGCTACTCTGACCCTTGCAGCTATTGCTATGCTCATGGCTTGGGCCAAGGCCCTAGTTATGTTTGGGCTCCATGCTTCAGTTACACTTACTTCGATCTCATCTCAGTTGCTCCTCCAGGTGAGAGGAGCACTTATTTGCATGAGCTTAACCACTACCTCAGTGTCTATTGATGTCTCCATTTGGGAATTGTGTCTCTGATCCCAAGTGACTTCATGGGCTCTGAGCATGGTCTGAGGCTCTGGCTACCTTCCACTTGGCGGGATGGATTGAAACACCATAAGGATGCTGCTCTGTGTGACCCATGGGTTCACTAGAGGAGCTCTATAAATGCTCACCTTTCATTTGATCTAAAAATGGAGCTTTGGATCAAATGCGATAGTAGCTTATTGACCATTTGGCCTAATTTGTCTTTTGACTAGCCTCAGGTGAGCTTTGGAATTGGTTGAATTGAGTGTGGAATGTGGAGATTATACTTCGCAGGTTCCCAAGTCGCACCGATGTGAGGTATGCTGAGATCTTTTGGACCAGGACTTGTGTGGAAGCACAAAGGTCTGGGGTCAAGGATAGGGTAATGACTCTGGTAAAGTGGCCAGAACTGTAGCAAATCCAAGGAAGTCTGATCTAATGCATGACACAAAGGAACAGATGTATAAGTGGTGGTAAACTGATCAGGTGGGCAACAACCTCTTGATTTATTTTAATAAGACCTTCAAAAGTATCTAGGGGTAGAGGAGGAAGGGTCCACCCTTGCAGTTTAGGGGAGAGCAGAAAGCAGCTCAGTATCAAGGCTTAAGCTAATCTGGATTTGGGGACAGTGCTTCAGATCCGTTGTTCTAATTAACATTGCTGCAAAACAAACTGGCCCATAACTTAGTGGTGTAAATTAAGAAAAAAATGCTCATGGATTCTGTGGGTCAGGAATTCAGATAGGGCATGAAGGGAATGGCTTGTCTCTTCTCTGCAGTGTCTGTGGCTTCCTCTGGGAAGACCTGAAGGCTGGGGTGACTTGATGGCTGGCAGCTGGAATCACTTGGCAGTATCTGTCCTCACGTGTCTCGTGGGTGATGTTGGTTGCTGGTTGGACCTGAGCTGTGCTCTCAGTTGGAACACTTGTATGTAGCCTCTCCATGCAGACTCGCCATGTTGGCTGGTTTGCGCTTCCTCACTGTATGGCTGCTGGATGCCAAGAATGAGCATCCCCAAAGAGCAAAGTGCAAGTGAATGGTACCTTGATGATCTAGGGTATCTTCCATAAACTCCATCGGTCAAGGCAGTGTCAAAGGTCCACTCATACTCTAAGGGACAGGACATAGATCTCACTGTTTGATGTGTCAAGACCACATTGTCAGAAGAGCATGTAGGATGGGAGATATTATTGCAAACATCCTTGTAAAATACCCACATCCAGCAGTAGGTTGGTGGAGCAGAAGTCACTATATGGTCATCTGCCAGATGACCATTGAATTTCTGATGGAAGCTAATCAAAGATCCACAGGAATCTTTTGAGTTTGGGTTATTCTTTAATATTCAAGTGGAACATCCTGGACAGTTACCCCCAGCTGTGGCGACGTTGCATCTGAATGGCTGTTTGGTTTAATAAACAATGCTGCCAGTCTGTTGGGTGTGTCTGCAGGTAACAGATGACCGCCTGACTGAGTTGCCTTAATGATTTCAGACTTTTACCCCCAGTGGACTGTACTCACAGCCCTTCATTGCTTGTCATCCAGCTGCTGATCCATCCATCTATTCACCTACCCACTCTTGTACCCATCCACCCATCCACCTAGCATTTATTAAGTGCCTACTGTGAGCCAGGAATTACACTGGGCATTATGAACAGGAGGTGGGGTAGGAGAAGACACTGAGCTTAAGAGATCACGGGCCATATCCTCAAGGAACTCACTGTCTCTTGTAGACTAAGTCAGGGTGCAGTGGGGCTGTTGAGGAGCTCTTGTCCGCACCTAAACTCATTAATGAAGCCACATCTGCTGGACCTGGGGTAGATGTGGCTACCAATATCCTTGTGGCTCTCCTCCTCTTGTCCCTTCTGTTAAGTATTGGCAGAAAGCCCATATTTGCTACCAAGGAGGCCAGTACCCCTTTGGGCTGGCTGGGACTGAGCTTATAATACCCAGCGTATTTAAAAAATTTCAGAACCAGCCTGACATTCTACATAAATCAGATGAAGGGAAACAGAGCAAGACTTTCTATTATCTATCCTGTGGCAGTTGGGATGCAGTCCTCTTTGTTGGTAGGGTTTTCTTTTAGCTACCCATTTCCCTTTCACCCCTGCAGCTGGGGGCTGCCTTACCATGTGCACCTTTCCCAGGAGCATTGCGATCTCCTTTCCAAATGCCCTGCTCAGCTGGTGGATTCCTCCCTCCGGCCTGCTTCCAGCCACCCACCTTCTCCCGTGTGGCAGAGAGAGACACGGGTGACTCTGTGCTGCTGGTAGTGACGGGACCCTTTTGCATTGTTCATGTCCACAAGTATTCAATTTCTTGCTGCTGTGGAGAGGCAACCGGGAGAAGTGAGGGACTAGCTGACATCTAGAGGAGCCAGAAACCAGCCTTGTTGTGACACTGATGAATGAACCAAAGAGGCAATTACAAGGGCACACAAAAGGCACCGTGCAGAGATCATTTACACCAGTGGTTTCACGTACACTCTTCAGCTGAACAAATGATCATTTTCAGAGGGGCTTTTTGGACATTATTCTAAAACATACACAGTTGTACTGGCTTTGAGTTCAACCACAATGCGCAGTGGTTTGGATTTTTTTCAAGTATGAAGGAACAGTTTTTATGCTTCCTGTCTCCCTTACCCTCTCCCCAACCCCCAACCCCATCATCCCCCGTACATACGGCTTGGGTGGTGGAGGTGGGTGATGCTCGTTGGCATTATCCAGTGTTGGGTGAATAGTGTATAATTCAGGTTCCTGCTGGGAGAAGGAAAGCAGGAGAAATTTCTTCTCCTCTGGTGCCATATTGAGTGTGGTCTGCTCAGGGCATTACGTTCTTTCAGGGGACATCATCAGGGTGAGAAGAAGGTCACGTTGGGGAGTAGAGGCAGTGGGAATTTCTCTGGAAACCTTAAGCTTCAGATTTAATGAGCATTTATTGAGCCCCTCTTAGGCCCACATGTGTTGCTTTTTAAAACAATTAATCCTCTGAACAACCATTGAAAGATGCTGTTATCTCTACATTTCTGAAGAGAAAAGGGAGGCTCAGAGAGGTAGAGCCATTTGCTGAAAGTCACACAGCAAGTAGTTCAAATTAAATCCCAGGGCTGTCAGGCCCCAAGGCCTGGACTCTCTCTACCACTCTACATCCTGGGTGTTCAGAGGAGAAAGCTTTCTCTTACGGGAAATACCATCTTATGAAATGCTAATCAAAACAGGACTTTCCATCAAGATCTCAGAGACACCCGCTTTTGCCCCATCTCAGGTGTGCATGCAGGTGAGTCCACCCACACCCAGTCCCCATAAGCGCTGCCAACGTCTGAGTCCCCTACCTGGGAGTTTGGGCTCATTCAGAGATACTGGCACAAACGGTTTAAGACATATTTTTCCATGGACTCTCTTGGGTGGTTCCTTCTGTGCTAATCATGAAAATCCCCCCGCTTCCTTTGGGCCGTCTGATTGTCCAGGAAATTGTCTTCCTGATCACAGCCCTGCTTGAAACGAACCCCGCTGCCTTGTGTCTCCAGTAACAGTCAGCGTGCCAGTGTTGCCCAGCTTGCCAGTTGCTTAACAGAACCCTTCCTTTTACCACCCCGTTTTGCCCTGTATGCTGGTGTGTTGCAAAGGGACTATTGTTTCCATATTTACAGCAAGCAGCAGGCTGCAAATTAGTTCTAGTGACAGTCTGAAGGTAACCAGCTGTAGTTCAGATTTGTACTGTTACAAAAATATGTGTTCACAAAACTAAAATTTCAAATTATGTGCTTCCTTCACATCTTGAAATAGTATGCTGGGCTGGGCATATGATAAGCAGTGAAGAACTATTTCTGATTTTTAGCAAAACTGAAAATTATCATATTCAAAACCCTTCTTGAGGGCTTAGCTTTTTAAAGAAACTAAAACACAATTCTCTGTGTTTGTGTGTAAGCAGTATTATAACTTTAAGGGAAATTTCGAAGATGAAAAATAAATCACCTCTAATCCTATGATGCTAATACAACTCGGATCATTGTTGTCCTTCCAATTTTTGTTCATAAGCCTGTTATTTTTCATGCTGTTAATCATTTTAAATGCATTTTTATTTCCTTTTCACTTATAAATATACTAATTTACTATTCTGTTACATAGTCTTGGTGACTGTAATGTTTGATGTCTTTACACACACACATACACACACACACACACACATCATTATCACAATGAACACCTTAAGGCACACATCTTGTTTCTTTATTCTTGTTGAGTTATTCCCTTAGGGAAAATTTCCTAGGATGGATCTACCTGGTCAAAAGATAGGAATATTGCCGAATGACTGTCAGAAGGGTGGTACCAATTTATAGTGCTGTCTGTTCCCTTTTAAAACCTCAATTGTGGTGAACATTTTTCCATGGATAGAACATTCTGCTATAATGTGACATCGGTGTTCCTGAAAATCCCCATGCTCTGCATACAATACGAAACCACAGGGCTCGGGGGAAGAATGAGTTTAGGGCATGATACTCAAAAACGTCATCAACATGTAGCAGGAAAGAGAGGCAGCACGGTTTTGCACATGTTAAATGGTTAAGAAATATATAAATACTGCAAGAAATGTGACACTTTACCTTGAAAGAGACTTGAAATTAGCTTGTGGAAGTGGTCAGTGGAAGGGCTGCAGCCTGTGAGCGATTGTGAAATGGTAGAAGAAGCGTTGTCTGAATTGCAGGGGAAGATGGAACACCGATGTGGGTGGGCGTGGCACCTAGCACACCTGGTAAACTGAGGCAGCTGGATGGTGTTTGAGGCGTGTGAGTGCACGTTTGCGTATCCCTGTGCAGTTCAGCTGGGTGCTGTTTTCTCCATTTACCTACTGTTTCTTGTGGATGAAATTGTGCAAAATTCGCATCGTGCTCAAATTGTTCCCTAATACATCAATTGCATTGGAGGAAATTTGTGTTTTTAAAACAAGTGTTTTCAAAACAAGTTAGAGCAGAACTGAGTGTACTTTTCCTGTTTGTGTTTCTTCTTGTTTGACTGGCGTCTTAAGCTCCTCTTCGGTTTACAGACAGGAGCTGGGTTGTCTGAAGAGCATTCTTATCTTTGTATTAAAAATAGGAATGTAGATATATAATTGCATCATTACTTTGTAATAAAGAAGAATTCCACCAATTTCACTTTCTAATAAAGAGAGATTCCATCATTAACAGATTCTTCTGTTCTTTGTACTTTGGTACTAGGAACAATTTGAACTACAAAATGAGCTTCTAGGACTTTCCATTTACGAGTGAAAACCCCTGCCTTTTATTTATTTACTCATTTTTTAAAGGAAGTCTGTCAGCTAATATTTACTGATTGCCTGTGGGGTACAGCGATGCCTTTTGCAGTCAGGCAGGTCAGGTTGAGTTTTCTTCCTGATGGAAATCCTCCAAATGGTGATGGTGTTGGCATCCTCTGAGGGCTGTACCCACGGACATAAGTGCTCGATCCCAGTTGGGTAGAGGTGAGTCTCATCCTTTACTTCCGTCCATTGCTGGATTTTTACCTCAACCTAGAGAATAATAACGCGGAGGAACCCAGTTATGAAGTTCGTCCAGGACACTCCCCTGGGGCGTGAGGAAGGAGGGGCATCATCCTTGCCCCAGCCCTGAGCAGTAGATGCCCGGCGCCCTTCTGCTGGTAGACGAAGGATCCTGCCGTGCTTTCTGGAAAACCTTGTGGTGAACCAGCCTCCATCTGTAACTTCACTCCCACTGAGAGAAAAAGCTTGTGGTTTGAGAGAGATCAAGGATCCCTTCCTGGACTTTTCTCAGTCAATAGTGATGAAACAATCGCGTTCTTGTAGTGCAGCCCTTTAAGTTGCCAACCCTTAGACCTGCACTGGGGTTCAGATAAGGTATGCTCTCTGACTTCGTGGGTCTGCCACTCTGGAGTGCTGGCCTTGGCCATTCTGTTACAAACAGGAGTGTTTTGTACAAATAGGAATTCTGTTACAAACCAGGAAAGGATTATGACTTCAGCGTTGAGTCTGACCAGATGGCGCCATTCAGGCGTTCTGAGTTTGGCGAACCCATCCTAATGAATCTTTGTGTTCTGGCTTGTTTGACTCTGTTTCCCCAACCAGGCTCTTAGAAGGAGCCTCTTGGAGATCCTCTTGTTCAAAGTTGTTCACATTTATGTTTATCATTTAAAAATGTTCTCTATAGCAGCTGTGATTGCTTGGAGTTAGTGCCCCGTTCCCGTGGGTGTGGATCCATTGTAAGTAGAACCTGTGATGAGGTTGTTCAGGTGAAGGTGTGGCCCACCTAGTCAGGATGGCCAAGGAGAGAGGACTGCCTGAGGGAGCTGAAAGTCAACAGAACCCAAAAGAGAAGCCAGGAGAGGCCGCCATGTATGTGACAGAAGGACCAGGGATCGCTGGCTGCCAGTCCCAGAACGCCGCAGTCTTCTGGGAGAAAGCATCGGCTTGATGACACCTTGATTTTGTACTTCTGGCCTCAAAACTGTGAGCCAGTCACTTCCCATTGTTTAAGCCCACCCATTGCATGGCCTTTGTTCTAGCAGCCGGGAAACTGGCAGCAGCGAATGCAGCATGAGGCAGAGCACGGATATCTGTCTACCCCTCTTCTAAGCAGAGTGGCTCTCGTTGAATAGAGCAGAGTGGGCGTTTCACCGGCCCCCGCTGCTCTCAGGTGACTTCCTGTGAAGCCCCCATCGATCCCCAGGACTTTCCAGAACGCAGGCTGAAAACCTCCAGCTGCTTCAGTTTCAGACCTTTTATCGTGAGGAGACAGGCCTGGAGGTGCGATCATGGCGAGTCCCCGGCCAGAGAGTTGCAGAGCCGGCGCTTCCACCCTCGAGCCTCTCTCCAGGAATCAGAGCCGGGTCCTCTCCTGCAGCCTCAGATGAAGACTTTCAATTGCTGGGTCTAAGCTTGGAGGACAGGAAACCGGAAGCCCCCAAACCGCTCCGCCTTCAGCCCTTATTTCCTCCTCCTCGTTTAAGGTGGTCTCTCGCTTACACCACAGAACTTCTCAACCTCATTCTTCTCGATGTTTCCTACAAAATGGAACATTTCTGTGGCCTTGCTAGTTATTCTTGTGCAGGAGGAGAGGACAGTTTCCTCTAGGATGGTTCCTAACTTCTAGGTTGGTAATTCAGTGGTAATGGCCACTCCACTAATTGACCATTTACTAGAAGCCGAAAGTTTGGAGTGGCTCTTTACAAACATCACCCTCTTTAATCCTCAGAATTCGCAACAATGCAGTATTATTCCCAATCTCCCGAGGGAAGACTTGAGGCTTGGAGAGGCCAGCATGGCTGGCTCGCGGCCTCACGTGCCTTCCAGACGATGGAGCTCCGATCCAGGCTCAGGCTTGTTTTGTTCTCCAGCTTGCATCCCTAACCGCTTGCTTGGACAGGGTGGGCCCTGCTTTGCCGTCTTGTTCGTGAGCCCATGCTCTGGTGAGACGGTGAAGGGGAACTTGTTTTTATTGAAGTTTTGGGAAGGCCAATAGTAGGTGTAATTTATTTATGCTTCTTAAAATGTTTTGGGGATTTTTAAATAGCATTTGATGTGGAAATTTACTCATTTGGTGACTTCTGGGTTATGTGTTTCCCAAGGGAAAGAATGGACACCTTTCCACGTGTCTCCCCACTGGGTGCTAAGTTCCATGGATGCCCAAACATGTCTATGATGTTCAGGTTAAATTGCTCCAGTCCCAGGCACCGTGTCCAGCACGCAGTAGGTGCCCTGCTGGAGGAGCTGATTGCCATCCTGCCACCGGGCCCCCCATGCTCAGCTCAAGCATTTCCTGAAGGGTGGCGATGTCCCCGGCGCTGCGAGCTGTTGGAATACAGCAATGAAGAAGATGGGGGTTCTGCCCAGGAGGAGCTTGCCTACTGAGGGAAGCCGACAGGAAGCTCCTAAGTAGAGTTTAATCTTGTCAAGTCCTGGACAGAGGGGCCGTTAGCCCCTAACTTCCCCAAACTCCTCCATCCTCTGCATCCGCTTGAGTGGCTTCTCTCACTCTTAGGATAAAGAAGAGATAAAGAGTTCTTAACTTGTAGTCAGTGGCCCTGCCTACCCCTCACTCTCATTTTTCAACCTGCCCTCTACCTCCCCTCACTTCAGACACACTGTCTCTCTCTCCAGTCCTCATGTTGGCCACACTTCTCCTGAGCTCAGAGCCTTTGCACGTTCTGTTCCTTCTGGCTGGACTCTCATCTCTGTGTCCCCTCCCCCACTCCCTTTTCCAGTTAATGGAAAGCTTCCTTCCATTCTCTGCTAGAGTACCTCTTCCTTAGTGGAGCCTTCCTCCACTGCCAGCTTCCTTTACAGGCTGCCGCAGAGCCTCATTCCTTTCTTTTACAGCACTCATCTCAGCTTGTCATCTTATGTTTATCGGTGACATCGTTGGTAAATATCTGCCTCCCCCATTACACCCTCTTCCCCAGGAGGTGCTCACTTATGTTTTTACTCACCATGGCACCTCCCGTGTCCAGCACAGAGCTTGGCATGTCATTAGCACCCGATAAGTGTTTGTTGAATGAATGAATGAGCTCCATTTTCTGTATTAATTCTGAATGAGTAGTTTTAGCTACCTGGAGTGTTACAATTGAAAAGAATAACTATTATTCTGTGCCAAGGGCTTTGGGTTAGGAAAGAAGAGAGTTGGCAAACCTTCAGATTTTTCCACCTGATCTATCTCACTGATGTCTAGGACAAACAGAATCTTGTTTCAGCTTAGGTATTTGAGTTTTTACTGGTCACCTTCACTGCCCAATCCCCCCAGCCACATGCACACTTCTGCCATCTTGTCATAGCTCAAAACATGACCCTGAACTTTGGTCCTGAGAATAAGGCATGGTGGTTGGCACATAGCGTTGTGCAGCTGGGAAAGAGGAGGAAGTAGGGACCCCTCGGTTACCTATAGGCAGACTTGATTCTAACACGGCTCCACGGGCAGGGCCTAGGGTCTGAGGGTAGGCAAAGCCAGGTGTGGCTGTGGGAACAGAAGTCGGCAAGGGGTTCAGGGAATCCCCCTTCATGGAGGCAGGAATCTTCAGGGGAGATTTGGCCACAGTCAGGACTCAGCGGCACCTCTGCCCAGGAGCCAGCCATGGAGGAAGACCCAGGCTGCCATGTTTCAGTTCCTGGACAAGGGCTAGTTCGCTGACCCTCTCCTTGAGCCAGAGTGATGCAGGATAACCAGCGTGCTCCCCAGAAGGCCTGAGGCCCAAGCCGGCACAGGGCGATGGGGAGAGCTGCTGTGAGGGTGGCATGGCTGGGTGATTCTTGGGTACCAGGTCTAGTCCAGTGGACATTAGGGGAACTCCAGGGAGTAGTGAGGAGTCGGCAGCTGTGGCCGAGTTCTGAATCTGGGATTGTAAGAGGTCTAAGCCTCTCCATGATCTTTTATTCATCAAACATTTATTGTACACCTACTATGTGACAAGCCTTGGGTTCAACTTTGAAAGATACAGTCCCTGTACCAAGGAGTTCGCAACCTAGTTGGAGAGATAAATCAGTTTTTAAAATATATATTCATATATATTTATTTTTTTCTATGTATGAAAGGATGTTTCATAAATGGAAAAGATAATTAATGCTAATCCTAACCTCTGGAGATAACATTCCTGTTAGCATTTCTT
>JAQZBX010018658.1:0-34420 GCA_029593785.1 Cabassous unicinctus | reverse complement strand
CATCGTCGTGCCCAGCACCACTCCTGCCCTCACCATCAAGCGGCTGGAGAACGAGGGCGCCATGGTCGAGGTGGTGGGCGAGGTGAGTGCTGATCTGGAGCGGGGGCCACGGTGGGTGTCTGGTGGCAAGGCAGGGTGTCCCCAGCCCCTCACCTGTGGTCTTGCAGACGTTGGACGAGGCCTTCGAGCTGGCCAAGGCCCTGGCAAGGAACAATCCAGGCTGGGTCTACATCCCCCCTTTCGACGACCCCCTCATCTGGTACGTGGAGCCCAGGGTCTCCCAGTGTGGGTGGGGGTCGCCCAGTGTGGGTGGGGGTCCACCCAGTGTGGGTGGGGGTCGCCCAGTGTGGGTGGCAGCCGCCCCCCTACGCCACTGGGCAGGCACCGCCACAAGGCGCACTGTCACACCATCCTGCAGAGCAGCTGGACGCGGTGTGCACACATCACAGAGACGCACACGCGTGCACACAACCCGCCCAGCGGCTGGGCACACACACAGGCACGTGGGGCTGGGTCCCTCCAGACCGGGATTTCAGTGGCAGCAGTTTACTTGGGAGGTGATTCCAGGAAGCCTCGGAGGGGGGTAGGGGCCGAGCCGGGGGAGGAAAGCGGGGCGCTTTGAGCAGCTGCGACTTCATCCGCCGGGCGAACCCGGGGAGCCAGTGTGGAGCAAGCCTCTCAGGTACCCCACCTCGGTTGGGGGGGCCTGGGGCGTTTACACACTGACCCCACAGTCCTCAGTTGAGGGCCACTCCCAGGGACTGAGGCTGACACTTCCAGTGGCCACATTTACAGGCAGCTCTGGTGGCCAGAGAAAGCCCTCGGGCAAAGAGACACAGCGGCTGCGGCTGGAAATCGGGGTGGGGTGGGTTAGGGTGGGGGGCTAGTCCCAAGGCCCCTCAGCTGCTGGGACGGGGGCACGTGCAGGCCCCAGCTGGCGTCTCTGGGGGGCCCCCGCCCGGCTGTGCAGCCCTGACCTGACCTGCCCCCTCCCTGCCCCCTCCAGGGAAGGCCACACCTCCATTGTGAAAGAGCTGAAGGAGACGCTGACGGCAAAGCCAGGGGCCATCGTGCTATCAGTGGGCGGCGGAGGCCTGCTGTGTGGCGTGGTCCAGGGGCTGCAGGACGTGGGCTGGGGGGACGTGCCTGTCATCGCCATGGAGACCATGGGTGCCCACAGCTTCCACGCTGCCACCGCCGCCGGCAAGCTTGTCTCCCTACCCAAGATCACCAGGTGGGTAGCTGGGGTGCCTCCATCAGGCCTCCAACAAGCCTCGGGGAGCCCCCTCCGAGCTGGCTGCGAGGTGTGTCCTGATGTCAGCCCCACTTTAGAAGAAGAAGAGTTTTGATCACTTGCCCAGAGTCACACAGACGGGGAGTGTCACAGCTGGGACTCGAACCCAAGCCTGGCTGACTCTTTCATCATAAGCCATGCTTTCTCACACTAAAAGTATGATAATTTATTGAGTTCCCCTGAGGCAGGGTCTCAAAAACCTGATCTCACTAACTCGCCAGCCCGAGCCCCTGATATGTGCAAGACACTGGCTGATCCTGGAGAGAGAGTGGTGAATAAACATCCCCTGCTCTCAAGTTCTTATCCTGGCCCCAAACCTTTGATAGATGGTTCAGAATTAGAATTAGGTTAGATGCCTTACACAGAAGCCCCAAATGACAGTTCTTTAACAAGATTGAACTTTCTCTCTCTCTCTCTCCCTATATATATATATATATATATATAATTTTTGTTTTTAATTGTAGAGGTGGGTAGTCCTGGGACAGAATGGCAGTTCCATGAAGCCAAGGGCTCAGGTTTTTTCACTCTTTTGCCTTATGGCCAAAATGGCTGCTTGAGCACCAACTATCACATCCACACTCTATGTTGCAGGAAGACGGAAGCAGGGGCAGCATGCTATGCCTCTTTGAAGACATGCACAATCCTTCCACTTGCCGCTCATTGGCCAGAACTTGAGTTCTAACTTAACTGCAAGGGAGGCTGGGACATGTCTTTATACCAGGCATCTGTGTGAGCAGCCAGAATAGCTTTGGGGGCAGACAAGTCTCTGCCACAGATAGGGAAGAGTGAGTCCTGGTGAGAACTTCCTCTGGCTTCCCGAGCCCGGCACCCTGGAGCTGCTGCACTGGCCTCGGCTCCTGCTTTGTTAGGGTGAAGAAATAATTGTTGAGTGCCAACTTTGAGCTACATGCCGGCTGAAGGCCAAGGCAGCCCAGGCCCTCAAGACGTTCACGGATGAGAAGGGAGATGAGTGGACGAGCCAAGCCGGGACTAGAACACGCAGTCACCCCGGGGAGGCTGGGTGCGGGTCGCCAGAGTTGTATGGGTCTTGCCAGTAGTCCCAGTGTGACCACTTCCCAGGCACGTGACCTTGGGCAAGTGACTGTGCCTCTCTCTGCCTGTTCCCCTTCTATAAAATTGAACTGATAATAGCAAGAATTGTTGTGAGAATTAAGTAATGCTTGTGAAGTACCTGGCACCTAATAGTTTCTCAACAAGTAGCCACTACTGTTTATTACTCTGGGGGGAGGCCCATTTGAGAATTCCACATAGGAGGATGCTCTGGAGGGCTTCCTGGAGGAGGTGGCCTTAATCCTGAGCCTCGAAGGACAGGGCAGGACTTGGGCAGGCAGGCAGTGCCAAGCAGCTTGGTGAAGGCTCCTGAGTTGACGTTGGATAGAAGTCATAGTATTTACCCAGGTTCAAACAATCTGGGCCTTATTAGAAGCACCAAGGCCCCCATTCAGGGAGCCCCTGGGACCTAACAGTGCTTTGCAGCTGCAGAGGGCCCACCCCATCCCACTGGGCCGGTTGCCTCCTCCCTCTTACCATCTGTCTTTGTCTCTTTGCATCCCGCCCTCCCCCAATCTCCGCCTCCCTCTCTCTCTCTGTGTGCTTCCCCCATTCCTTTCCCCACCTCTGGCCCCACCTCTCCCAGTGTTGCCAAAGCCCTGGGCGTGAAGACGGTGGGGGCTCAGGCCCTGAAACTGTTCCAGGAACACCCCATTTTCTCTGAAGTTGTCTCAGACCAGGAGGCTGTGGCTGCCATTGAAAAGTTTGTGGGTATGTGTGTGGACCTTCCAAGACCTGACGCTGGTTCATGAACTAAGTGGGTGGCCACTTGGCTAGCTGAGGGATCCCGTCCACCCCAACTCTTCCTCACAGGGCTGTCTCCTCTCCCTTCCCTGCCTAGGGCTTCACCATTAATGAAAGATACAATGCAGTAGTTAAAAATAGAAAGTCCAAAGCCACAAATGAAGAAGCAAAGCTGATAGCCATGAAAGCCAGAGAAATAGAAGAGTATGTAAATGTTCTGAGCTTCCTGGTAACCAGTGTAATAAAGGAAAGGATGGGGCCCAGAGTTGGATCTGTAGCTAAGCTGGAACTCAGACTCTGATCAGCTTAGGACAGGATTGGCAAAACAAAACATTTGTGCTGCCACTTAATCTTCCTGTACCTATAACAGAGTTGGGTGGTCACCCAAAACACTCTTGCTCAGATGATGCCTCAGAATCCTCCTCAACACAGGGCCCAGGCAATCCCCATCACTTTATCAGTGTTAGCCCTGGCTTGGGACTGGGGAAGGTCAATCTTGAGTGATGATAGGAGCTTTGGTCTAGGACCTGAGTCCGTGGCCAGGGCTGAGAGCCAATTGGCTCATAAGCCCCAAGCTGTATCGATGGCTTGGCAGTCCTCTTGCACCCTGTGGGACCTGGACCCACGCCCTCACCGTGCCCCTTCTCCTGGCAGATGATGAGAAGATCCTGGTGGAGCCTGCCTGTGGGGCAGCCCTGGCCGCCGTCTACAGCCACGTGGTTCAGAAGCTGCAGGGGGAGGGGAAGCTCCGCGCCCCCCTGCCTTCCCTCGTGGTCATCGTCTGCGGGGGCAGCAACATCAGCCTGGCCCAGCTGCGGGCCCTCAAGGAGCAGCTGGGCATGAAGAAAGGGCTGCCCAAGTGAGAAGCCCCTCGCCCGCGCGTGCTGCTTTCCCTGGGAGAGCCCTGGAGGGGCTGCAGTTTTATCCAGCGCCTCCCTGTAAATATTGCTGTGCCTGATTGGGAGCCGGCACTTTGCCTTCTCACCATCAGAAGCCCACCGTGTGGAGGGGCCCGGGGCTCCCAGCCGTGGAGCCTGACGGTCGGCGGCCAGCGAGGCGGTGCACGTAAGGGCCAGGCTCCCAGCCTCTTGGTGTGACCGCTCTGCGGCCATCGTCCTTAGCCACCCCTGCTCGGATGGCAACCACCCACGTGTAACACGCCAGGTGCTAGAGCAGGGTGGATGGGGAAGGATCCGACTCGCCACAGTGCCCTGCCCCAGGCTTTCTCCCTGGGAAGGTGGCCAGGGCCACAGCCCGAGGGTGCGCAACCATCCTGTCCTTCCTGCCGGGACGCCCAACTCCACCCTTACTCATTTTCCTAATGTGCACACTTTTTCACTGAAAAAAACATACATGTATTTATGAAACACAGAGCCTTTGAGTCTTTCCCCCTCTCTTTCCTCCTTCTGCCCTGCCATGCCTGCCCCCAGGGTGCTGTGGGAAACCCTGGGACAGACTTGGAGGCCAGGAGCCTGGCTCCAGCTGGCCTGCAGGTGAGGCACAGGGAAATCCGTGCACATGGGAACTGGAGCTGAGTAAGAGGGGTGTGAGTTGACCCAAAGGCTGTCTCCGCCGAAGGCAGAATCCCCAGGGGAGGCAGATCTCATTCTGAGAGGAAGTCCTTCCTGGTAACAGTATGATTCTAGCACAAAACCACAGAACTTTGGGAGCAGAGGTAGTGAGCTCCCCATCCCTGGGGGTGTGCAAATCGGACACCCACTGGACACTCATCTCTGAAACGGGGAAGGGGGGAACTTAAAGTTAGGCATGCAAACCCTCTTGAGATTAAACTCTTCTAATTAAAGTTTGCTGAAGCCGTTTATAAGACAGAAAAAAGGGCAATTGTTTGGTTGAGTCAAGGGCCCAGAGAGTGCCCCCCACCTGTGCAGGAACATCCCTTGCCACCTGTATCAGCCCCCGGGGCACTTTCCTGGAACCCCAAGTTCACTGGCTGAAGTTCGAGAACCACCCTAACCCCCTTGGGGTACCACTCAGATGCCCACAGGCTTGCAGAGTCCCATTCCACCCCACCCTATCGCACCCCATACACAGCAGGGGCTGCGAGGCTTAGGGGGAGTGGAAAACCCACAGCCGTGACAAGCCTTTCTACTGATTTCCAGTCAAAAGGCACCGTGCAATACACAGCATGTGGCATTTAAAAAGCCCGGGGATAGGGCATCAAGGAAGGCTGGCAGGGGTGGAGAAACCAAATGAGCCCCTTGGTCCCAGAATTTCTCCTGGGGGAGAGGGTAGGCAACACTTTTAAAGATAATTACTCAGTTCAGCAAAACCTGAGAGAATAGCGTTGCTTCCAGCTCCCACGTCCCACCTGAGTCAAGTGCAAAAGCCCCCAAAGAGGTGACCCAGACACCTGTTCCAAGCTGAGGAGCTGCGGCACTGGGGCTGGGGCCTGCCAGCTGACCAGACCCCTGTCCTCAGGGAAGGGCAGAGGCTATAGGTGAGCCTGGAGCCGCCTCTGCAGGCTGAGGACTGTGGGAAACTTCCATGGGCAGGCCTATCAGGCTGCCTCTCGGTGCACCCTGCCTCTGCTGGGTTGGCTGAAGCCCACTGAGGGGATGACCCCATGGCACCCCCAACATCCTGTCCCGAGTGGTCAGCCTGGTTCCACAACTGTCCCCCCGGTCTGGCAAGCAGAGAGGGACCAAAATCATTCTAGGGATAGACTAGAGCTGCCTTTTCCCACAGAGTAACCCAGGTCGTGTGTCAGCACCGCCCCGAGCCTCTACTTCCCCCTTTGTCAAATGGGTCTCCTGGAAGGCCTGACCTCAGGGGTGGTGGTAAAGCAGGTTACTGGCACACAGTAGGTGAATAATGTGTGATCACCATTCCACCAGGGCCTGCAGGATCACAAGGAGAGCCCGTGAATCCACAGGCCTGTGTCATCTGGAAACACACAAAAAACCCAGGCCTCTTGTACCAGGCAGGGCTGTGCTGAGTAGCAAGAGATTCAGGATGTGGAAATACCCTCTGAAAAGTTAAGGACTGGTCAGCAGGAAGCGGGTCTGTAAAACCTCAGGCTGTCGAAGCCCAGACACAGGGCCTGTAGAGTTACGGTGAGAAGGATAAAGAGCCAACCCCAGCCCAGCCCCCAGCCTTGCCGGATTCGCCCGGAGCATTCAGCAGCCTCTGACACACGGCGGATTTGTTTATTCTGTTTACTCGGTTTCCCCAGCTTGAATGTAAACTTCACAAGGGGGGCTGTCCTGTGCCTTACACCGTCAGGTGGCCCCAGGGCCTCAGAGCAGTGCTTGGCAGACACTAAGTGCTCAGCGAGGACTTGCTCGTCAGGGACACTGAGTGTGCGCGAGGCCCTGTGGGAGCCGTGTCACGGCCTCCGCCATGACAGTGAGTCTGCACCCCACCCCACGAGGGACGTGCTACTCCCATCGTTACTCCATTTCACAGACGAGGTAACTGAGGTAGCCTCCTAGCTAGCAAGGGGCAGAGGCAGGATTCAAACCCAGGTCTCTGATTCCAGGGCTCATGTGCTGCCCCCACCCCAGGTACAAAGCACTGGGTGCGCCTAGTCTGTACTGTCAGCTCCAGGTCAGCTTGGGTGGGGAGGGGCCCTGTTTTATCTTGGACTTGGGAAGGCCTTGGTGGTTGACAGGGTGCTAGCACAGAACCAAGGACATAATAGGTGCTCAAGAAACATCTGGACGGCTGCATGGGTGGACGGATGGACAGAAAGGTGCAAAACCCAAACCTGAGAGAAGAAAGGCGCCGACCCAGCCTTCTCCGCTGCCCCAAGAAGCACAGCAAGGCCACGGCCTCTCTCATTTAATGGCGGCTGAGCCTGGGGCTTGGTTCCCACATAGGGAGCTGTGGGCGCTGCCCTGAGGCCAGGTGGGGGGAAGCGTCAGGGTAAGGGATGGCAGGAGGTGGGGGCGGACACTCCGCCTGCCCCTGGAGAGAGAAGGACACTCAGGGTCGCAGGAAACTTTGGTTTTTGATTGTTTTCAAGTTTCTTCCTCAAGGAAGCTGCCCAGAGGGGAGACAAGGAAGCTGCTCTCCGAGGAAGCAGACGGGCTGGGGGCGCCCTGGCAGCCGGGGTGGGAGAGCCTAGAAGGCGCTGGTGGGTGGGGACCCCGGACCCCTCCCAAGCCTCAGGAGGCGGCAGCCCTCAGTCAGGGACCCAGAGGCAGAGCAGAGAGCGAGAGAGATGCAGAGAGAGAGAGAAGCAGGGGGAGGCAGGGTGGCACACTCCCTCTTCTGCGAGTCAGTTCTGGGCCCCACTCTGGAAGGAGACCATCCAGACCCTAGGGAACCAAGCAGCTCTCCTTCCGGGGTGCAGAGGCAGGGTGGGTAGGCGGGCCGGCGCGGAGGCGCAGAGCCACGGAGCCACGGAAGCAGCCTCAGTCCCACGAGACCTCAACGGGCGAGAACTTCCAGAGGTCCGGCTGGCCCATGTGCAGCAGGTGGCGGTAGTGGGAGGTGCTCCACTGGAACGGGGGCACTTGGTCCCAGGTGGGGCCGCTGACCGCCAGCAGGCTCAGGGTCTTGGCCAGCTCCGCGCTGGTCACCTGGGGGCCAGGCAGAGGGGGCAGCTGAGCGCCAGCCACAGGGGCCCGACCGCCCAGACCACCCCGACCAGAGGGAGGCCCGAGCCCCATTCCCAGCCTATTTCTGACCCCTCCCCTCCCCCTCCTTCCACCCCCCTCAGGTCCCCAGACCCTAGGGGGCGGGCAGCACCTTCACGTCGATGCCCCCGTGGGAGCGCTGGCGCAGGGCCTGGAAAGGGTAGGAGCCGTTGGAGGGGTTGAGGTCGGAGCGGGCCGAGATGGCATTCTCCCCGTTGGGCTTGGGGCTGCAGGCTTGGCACAGGGACAGGGGGTCGTGGAGGAAGTCATTGTACCTGGAGGGGCCAGTGGGGGGCAGGAGAGAGCGTCGGTCATGCTGGGGAGGAGACCTCGAGGGGCGAGAACCTCCTCGTGGCAACAGCCCCACCCCACGGCCAGCAGGCCTGCTCCCTGCCCCTTCCAGGCCCCTCCCGCGGCCCCGCCTTTGTTCAGGGAAGCCTCCAGGGCCCCTGCAGAGCTGGGTGAGGCACCGCTTTGCCCCTCTGCCCCTAGTCACACTCTACATTAGCATTTGAGGGAGGTGGGGCACTCCCTGAGTGCAGTGGGGTGTAGCTTGGAGCCTGTTTTTCCCAGGACCCAGCACAGGGTGACAACACCTGTTCAATGTCCTCCCCTGTAAGACGAGGACAGTGGCAGGCCCCATGCCCAGCACTGACCTCAGCCACTGGTCCAGCTGGCGGCCTCTTTGGCCGTCCCCCTGCTGGCCCCCTGGGGATGTGGGGGGTCACGTGACTCCGGGCTCAATTCCCACCTCCAAGGCCCAGCCGCACCCACCTCATGAGCCGGATCATGGAGTCCAGGTCGTGCACCAGGGACTGGTTCCGCCGGAAGATCTGGGCCCGCGGGCTGCCACTGTAGGAAAACCAGTCCCCATACTGGGCCACCAGGGCCTGCAGCCCGCTGGCGTTGAACACAGACTCGAAGTACCTGGTGGGGACAAGAAGGGTCACCCATGACCCCTCTGGCCACACCCAGCAGGGGAGATGGCCCCGGGGAGGCAGAAGGCAGTCACGCCAGCACGAGCACAGGACGCCGTCGTTCACTGCCCCCGTCAGCAGAGCCATTGTGTCTTTGGTTTGTGCTGGGGGGTGGCTTAGTGGGGGCTGAGCCTGGGTTGTGGGGTCCCACAGACGTAGGCTTGAACCCAGGCCCCGCCCTTTGCCAGCTGTGGAACCTTGGGGAAAGCAACACAGCCGTTGCCTCGTCTGTGCAGTGGGGACAGTGACGGTGGCCACCGCATCCAGTGGCTGCGAGGAACCAGCGGGTGACTCGGCTAAGCTCAGTGAGCATCAGAGAGGAGCAGCCGTGTGGGGCCAGGACCTGGCCTGGCAACCCCACCGCCTCACTGTGGGTGCCCGGACCGTGAGGTTGCACGGATGCTGACCGAAGCCACCCCAGTGCACCCCAGAACTGTCAGGCCTTTCCTGGCTGGAGGAGGGGGCAGGGTGGGCCTCTTAGCTCTGCAGGTTTAGCTCCACCTGGGGGAAGGGCCCTGAGCAGCACGGAGCGCTGAGCAAGGGGAGAGGCACACGTACGGTATGTTGTAGCTGGCCCAGTAGGAGTTCTGGTAGAGTTCCGAGGTCTTGTCGGCCACCACCACCATGCCCCTGGGACCGAGAAGAGAGATGGGTGGGGTGATCAGAAAAGGGGGCCTGCTTAAAGACCCTCGATGGCTCCCCACTGCCTGGGGGATGGACGGTGTCCGGGACCTTCAGGCATGCATCCCTGCCCTGCCCAATCGGGGCTGCCTTTTCTCCTAGCCTCCCCAGCCTCAGACTCCCCCCCTGCGGGGGGTCCTCCAGGCCTTCACTTAGGCTGTTCCCATTGCTTAGAGGGTCCCCCCTCTCCCAGGCTACTCACGGGATCTGTTCCAGGACGGTGAGCACCTTGCTCCCAGGGCTGGGCTGGCCAGGGATGAACGCCTTGTAGTCTACAACCATCCACTGGTTGTTGTACCTGCCGTGCCCAAGGAGGGAGGACTGAGCAGAGCTCGGGGCCACTGCCCGAGCCTCCCCCTGCCCCTAGAGCCCCACTCAGCCAGGAATCACAAGGGGGGTGGGTGGTGTGGGGTGCCTGGCTGTCAGCTTGACCAGGCTTCCACAAACCCCTCTCTCATCAGGCTACTCTCCTGCTTCAGAATATTCCATAGATCCCTAGTGCTTCTCAGGCCAAAGGTCAATTCCTCTGCCCCACATTTTAAGACCCTGCACTATCCTATCCCCACCTCTCTGGTTCACAGGCTCCCACCCACCCACGTCCACCTCCTCGGACGGCCCATTCCCACTCTCCTGATACCTGAGCCCTCAATTTCCAAGTATCCCTCCTGTCCCACTTCCAAGGGGTCTCTCCTCCCTTAGGCTGAAGAGTCTGCAAGGGAGGGGAAATCCTCTTCTCCCACAAGCCTCAGTTTCCCCATGTGTAACCAAGGGAGAGGACTCTAGGATTCTCCCAACTCCAGAGAACCTGTGAGAGAGCTCTGAAGGTGTGGGGTGGGTGGCCCTGGTCCCAGCATAGGTCCCTGAGGCCTAGGTGTTAAGGGGGAGGCTGCTCTATTTCTGGGGTGCAGTCGCATGGCCAGGAGTCCACTCACGTGCCACTGTTGAACCTTTTGAAGATATCTGTCCACGTGTCCCCGTCCAAGGCCAAGCGGTTGGCCACCACGTTTCGCACCCACTCCAGCACCCCGCCCCTGGGCCGCACGTATTTCCACAGGTCTGGGTTGTTGTTGCCAATGGTGGTCTCCAGTGTCACCTGTGGGAGAGCAAAAGGGGGCAATGCTCTGAAGGGCTGCCTGATTGACAACCCGGCATGCTGCCACCAAGTGGCGGTACTGTACATGTCACAGCTCATAAGTAAGCATTTCATAACAGTTTATTCTAAACTCATGTCCCAATAGCCAAGACAATTTTGTTGAACCTGATTTTCCATAGTGCATATTAGTGTATGGGAGGTTCTAAGTATAAGATTATCCTGTAGTAGCAATGCTGACCAACCCCTCTAGCCTGGGTGAGAATCATAATTAGCCACAGCCAGTTAGGTTTCCCTTGCTTAGGAAGAGTCTGTACAACCACCATGCCAAGTAACCCTCAAAGCCCTCCTGAGGTAACAGCCCAGGTGGTGAAGTCCCTGTCTTACTGATAGCTAGAATGAGGCCCAAAGAAGCTGAGACTTGCTGAAGGTCACAGCTGGTATGTGGAAGGGCCACAATTCGATCCCCAAACTCCCAACTGTTTATTCTGCTACTGCAGGATGGTAGCACCTTTCTTCCTTTTTTAATACAAAGAAGTTAGGCTACAGCTATATTTTAGCTGTTTTCTAAGTTGGATGTTTAAAAGAGGACAGCTACAGAAGCCAGTCTTTAAATAACAGTGCCCAGAAGGACCAGCTTCTCCCACCGCCCGAGCTAATTCACAGCCAACTCGTAAGCAAAGTCTCCTGCCTTGGCTCTAGGCAGTTCCTGAGCAGGACTGAGCCATTTCAGTGGCCCTTCCCGGGGCCCCTCCCCACTACCGGGCCTTCTCAGGCCTCTTTCCACCATTAGAGGGAAGTAAATTCCACACTCCCCTCAAAAAGTAACAGAAAAGACAAGGAGCGAGGAGTGCTGTCCCTCCCCTCCTCAGGGAGCTGGCATCCCTGCCCCAAGTTTTCCAAAAGGGAGGCTTTTCCTCCTCTGTGGTGGTTGCCCTGGCAATCAGGGCCACTGCCTTAGCTAGGGGGTGCCAGGAACAGATTTCTAAACGAGTTTGGGCCCCAGCCAGGAATAAAGATAAACAGCATTTATTCATAAAACCTGCCCAGGTTAGAGGGGTTTTGTGGAAAGCAAGAGGGACGTTAGTGTGAGAGAGTGCAAGGTCGTGGGGGTGGGGGTGGAGGTTGGGGGTGGCTTCTCCCCAATCCGTAAAAACAAAACGAGGCCTCTGAGTGGGGTCATGGAGGCCAAGGGCATTTCCAGAGGCCCCCAAGAGCAGCAGCTGCTGAGGAGCTGGTCACAGTGTAGAGCCCCGGGCCACACTCCCAGAATTTGAGGTTTGGGAAGCCCCAGGTGGGGCCTGGTCATCTAAACTTTCAAGAAGGCCTTCTTGGGAGCCGACGTAGCTCAGTGGCTAAGTGCCAGCTTCCCACATACGAGGTCCCGGGTTCAATCCCCTGGCCCCGCTACCTCAAAAAAAAAAAAAGCCCGAGTGGCAGCCCCAGATGGTGGGTGGAGGCTGCGCCTGTCTCCCCTCGCCACGGCATCCAGCGCTGGGTGACAAACATCCCAGGGAGAAAGGTGACGTGAGGCCACTTACCAGCCCACTGCCCAGGATGTAGAAGTCGTCACAGGAGAAGATGGTGCCGGGGTAGGACGAGAAGATCAGGTTGTTGCCAGGAACCAGCCGGTCGTCCTCTGTGGAGAGTGAGCCCCGGGGGGGGCGGGTGCTGGTCAGACCGGCCCATGTGGGCTGGCAGGGGGGTTTCTCAGGGGAAGGCCCACCCTGTCCTTTCTGTTATTTAGCACCCCAGGCCATGTCATGTATATAAAAGTTCTCGGGAGCGGATGTGGCTCAAGGATTTGAGCGCCTGCTTCCCACATGGGAGGTCCGAGGTTCAGTTCCTGGTGCCTCCTAAAAACAAAAATACATAAACATCAAGCAAACAAATGAAGAAAACCAACTCAGGGGAGCCGATGTGGCTCAGTGGTTGAGCTCCGGCTTCCCACATACGAGGTCCCGGGTTCAATCCCCAGCCCCACTACCTTAAGAAAAAAAAAAAAAGTCATGCCTGTGTGAGAGTATAAAAAGCTCTGTTGTAAAAAGCTGAGAGGGTGTGCAGAAGGTTAGGAGCCCCAGCTCTGAAGGGAGGAGACCTGGGTAGCCTCCCGGCTCAGTCGCTCAGTAACTTTGACCTATGGCAAGCAAGCCTCAGTTTCCTTAGCTGCAAAATGGCAGTATTATCATTCCCCACCCCCACACTGGGAGGCTGAAAGGATTTAATGCAAAGGTCACAGACATAAAGGGCTTCTGGCACAAGAGTGGGCACAGTTAGCACACGGTCAGTGGTTCCTCATAACCAGACCAGCACTCAGCAAGCAATGGACTTCACAGCACAGAGAGGTGGGCCGAAGGAGCCGTTTCCATGCAGCTAACAAATAAAAACCAAAAGGGCAAAATCATAACAAAGTAGTTAGCTGGAACTGGAAGGGAAGGCAGTCAACATTAACAGCAGTTCTTGGGGGAGTGGGTGGCAGGTGAATTGTGAGTGATTCTTATTCCTTCTTTGTGCTCCCCTATACTTTATTTTCTACAGTGAACATGTATTAAGTCATTTTTTAAATTATTAAAAACTAGTGTGGGTTGGGAGCAGATGTGGCTCAAGCAGCTGAGCGCCCACCTCCCACAGGGGAGATCCCAGGTTTGGTTCCCCTGCCTCCTAAAGAAAAAACAATGAGCAGACAACAAGCGAAACATATAACAAGCAATGAGTGCAAAAAAAACAATAAGAAAAAAAAAACCAAGCAAACAGAGAAGGGTGCCATCTGGAGGGAGGGGGAAAGAAAAACAAAACTCCGTGCGGGTTTACACGGAGTCCTGGACAGGCAAAAGGAAGCCAGTGGGGAAGAAATCGGGTCATGAGTTGCCTGGTGGGGGTGAGAGGCTGACTGCAAAGTGCACAAGGGAACCTTCTGGGGTGACGGAAACGTTCGCTGTCTTTACTGGGTGCTGTGCATACAAGTACACACATTTGCCCAAACTCCTCAAACTCCTCTGAATGTCTGCACTTAAGCTATACCTCAATACAGTTAGTGCCAAAGAAAACCAGAACAACCTTCGTCATTTATCACCACTCCGAATGGCAACGCTTGAAATGAACAATCAATACCCAGAGCTGACAAGGCTGTGGAGAAACAAAGACAGACACCCTCCCAGACCCATGGTGGGAGCTGAAATTGGTCCAGCCATTTTGGAGGCAACTTGGCAGTATCAGGTACTAAAAGTCTAGATTTGCCGCCTTTTACCCGAGTGCTCCCACTAGGAAGCATCTCTGCATGGCCCCTGCTTGCTGTAGCACTGATTGAAACAGCAAAGCCCTGGAAATGGCCCAAATCCTCAACGGGGTAAGAGCGGAGAAAGAAGTGACACGGCCCCATAGAGAATTCCACTCAGCAGTTTAGAAGGGACGTGCTGGATTGTAGTGGCAACCTCAGAGACTCTCCAAACTGGACTGCTGAGCAAAAGGAATAAGCGGAAAGTAATCCATATGGTATGGTCTTATTTTTGTTTAAAAATATATACATCAGAAAGAAAAAAGCAAAGCAAAGGAAAAAAATATATATATACGCATCCAAAAAATGTACATGGATCCAAAGCAAAATGGCAACGGTCGTTTCCTCTTAGGAGGAGCCTGGAATTTGGAATCAAGGAAGACTGGATTTCTATAACTGTATTGCAGGGCTTTGCAACAGGGAGCAAAAATATAGTCACAAATTACTCGTGTAATAAAGAGAAATAAAACAAACAAAATTGAGATACATTTTTTAAGTCTAGAAGAAAACATAACCAAATGCTTGCAGAGATTATCTCTTGTGGATTGTGGGGTACTGGAGTGATTTTTCACTGTGTATATTCTGCTGTAAGTTCCAATTTTCTAAGCATATATATATGAACTATGTACGTTTCCAAAAGATATTAAAATTATAACGGATATACATCAATGATGACGGACTGACAGCTACACATTGCATATGACTGAACATCACAGCATAATGTTGAATGAAAGAGGCCAAACAAGTACATTCCACGTGATTCCAATCATATACCATTCTAGAACAGGCAAAGCTAACCTCTGCGGTTAGAAGTCAGGATAGAGGTCACCCTGGGTGGCTGTAGTGCCTGGAAGGGGACATGAGGGAAGCTTCTGGGCGTCTGACAGCGTTCTGTTTCTCTCTGGGTGCTCTCCATGGGTGTGTTTGATGTGCAAAAATTCAAGGGTTACACTTAGGATCTGTATACTTTTCTGTATAAATGTTAAACGTCATAAATTTAGAAGTTTACTTAAATTTAAATGAGTGGGTATTAGGTTATTTCCAAATAACCCGCACTGCTGCAGCCGATGTCCATGTCCATGCCCCCCATGCAGAAACGGAAACGTTTCGCTAGGACAGCTCTGCGCTGAAGAATCGCTGGATCCCAGGAATGGTAGACGGTGAGTGTTAGGGGCTGCCAGCCCGACTCCTCTTCGGGTGGCCATGCCAACTTGGACTGCCCGTAGCAGTGAACGAGGCACATCCTCCCACTCTCACCACCTCCTTGGCCAAGAAGGCACTGTAGACGTGACACAGCAGCAACCTCTGAGGTTGACACTGGGGTCTGGGGTGGGGGTGGGGGGTACCAAAGGAGACTCCCGCCTTAGCTGCAAAGTGCCCACATTTGCCAGGAAGAACGCATTCCTGCATTCTTTGTGTAGTTGATTGTTTTGCAAAAATGGCTGTAATTCTCTTCCCCGATTCCCACCATTTGCAAGGTGGCCTTGC
The DNA here is from genome assembly GCA_029593785.1 of Cabassous unicinctus. Taxonomy (NCBI): domain Eukaryota; kingdom Metazoa; phylum Chordata; class Mammalia; order Cingulata; family Chlamyphoridae; genus Cabassous; species Cabassous unicinctus. Next base: position 19,200 of record JAQZBX010018658.1, on the reverse strand, counting down.
AGCATCTCTCATCAAGTGCTGGGGTCTATTTCCCCACCCTTTGACTCTGGGCTGGTTACTTGACTCACTTTGGGCAACAGAATGTGAAGGCAGTTTCAACCAGGCCTCAAGAGGTCTTCCACTTCCCTGCCCAGATGCCACATGAACAAGGCTGGGCTAGCCTGTTGGAGGATGAAAGACCATGGAGCTCAGTCACCCCCATCACCCCAGCGGACAGAGAGCCAACCCCCAGACATGGGAATGAGGCCATCCTGGTCAGCCAAGCCTAGCCCAGAATGGCAAAGCCACCCAGCTGACCCACAGACGTGTGAGCGATAATAAATGGTGGTGGTTTTAAATGTGGGGGTGATTCGTTATGCAGCAATAGCTAACTGATACACCTTGTGAAATTTTTTAAAAATGAAAGACAAACGTGAAAAATGAGATGAAGTCGGAGTGGCCTAGTGACCCCACTGTGTACGAGTGAGGGAGGTGGGGAGAGTTGCCAAGGCCCACACCTCCTCGTACCACCCTCTCCTGCACACACACACGCGCGCACGCGCACGCACCCTCAGCCACCCACCTTGGGGGCCTTCATGAAACTGGAACGAGTACTTCTTGATGACGCGCAGCATGTGCTGGTAGGAGTTCCAGGTGTTGTGGGCCACCAGGAGGTCACGCTGGCCAGGCAGCAGCTTGATGAGCGCGGAGCAGGAGCCTGAGCCCAGGGCGCGCTGGGTCTTGGACTTATTCAGGGCTGGCTCCAAGTCTTCCAGGTCCCCGGAGATCTGCAGCAGGCTGAGGAGGGCCAGGGTACCAGAGAGTTACCAGGCCTGCCGTGGGTGCCATTACCATACCCACTTCACAGAACAGGGTAGCTGAGGCTCGGGGAAGTGAGCTGGCTGGTGAGGGATGCAGCCCTTTCCCCCACCCTGTCCACTCTGGGGTACTTACAGGAACCCCAAGGGTTTGATGGTGAACTTCCCAGTTGGGAAGGTCACACGGCCTTCATAGCTGTCCTCCAGGCCTTTCAGCTGCAGGAGGGTCAGCCGTACCTGGGGGGAGGGGACAGGGGGCAGGGGGAGGGTGAGGCTCCTCCTCCAGGCACACACCTTCTCCTCCAGCAGGAAGGGCCCAGGCCTGGGGGGCCAAACACAACGGGAGAGACCAAGGGGCACCCTACAAGCTCCAGCCAGCCCTGACCCCCCATTAACCACCACACTCCACTCCGTGCCAAGCACCTTCCTGCCTTGAACTAATTAGTCTATGTCCCCTGTCCTGTACCACTCCAAATCTTTCCCACTTCAGAGCCCACTCAAAAGCCACCTCCTCAAGGAAGCCTCCCAGCCCGCCCTGGCCCCTGCCTCGGGGCATCTGTCCCATGTCGCTGACTTCTCCCCACTGTCAAGGTTCTGCCTCGACATCCTGTAACCATGGAGTGTCATCACCATGTCCCTCACAAGGCCTTGGTGCTTACTAAGCACCTGCAAGGTGGAGGGATGGACAGACGGATGGGTAAGACTGGATTTATGTGGAGTTGCTAAATTAAATAGAGGAGTAGGACAGAGAGAGAAGCCATCGGCTACGTGGATGGGGGTGAGGAGAGAGGGACAGACACCCAGTCCAGTGCAGACAGTGGATGGACAACACAAGATGGGTTCACTCCTCTCTGTCTAAATATTCCACTAACATTTATAAAGTGCCTACTTCGTGCCAGGCACTCAGCTAGGCACTGGGTATATAGCAGTAAATAAACCAGGTATGCTCCTTGACCTCACGGAGCTCAATTGAAAAGGAAAAGACAGACTCTGAATACCTCGCCAGAGTTTGCATTTTAAGAACTGCAAAGTGGTGCAGGGACAGGACGCTGACGGTGAGGATACGCAGGAGCTGGCCAGGCAGAGGGTGGGGGGAGGCAGAGGGTTCCAGGCAGAAAGCATGGCATGTTCGGAAGCCCTGGGATGGGCTGTAACACACCTTGTTCAAGGAACTGAAAGGTCAGGGAGGCAGAGCACAGAGAGCAGAGGGGGATGAAGCTGGGGAGTGAGATGGCGGAGGAAGGGGCTTCTGAGAGCACTGGGCAGTCCCTGCCGAGACCTAAGGCGGGGAGAGGCGGTGAGCAGGTCTGACGCATCAACCCAGAGACAGGGATAGGATGGGAGATACCTAGACAGCCAGGAGGAAAGACGGCGGGACGGAGAGCAGATAGAAGGGCTGGGAAAATGGGTGGAAGGACACGCTGAGAAGACAGACAGACAGGAAGACGAGAGACAGGCAACCAAATGGAGTGTAGCAACAGGGTGGGTGCCAGGTGCAGATGGAGAGAGTGGGCGGGTGGGTCAGTGAGCAGACCAGCCAGGTGCACAGACAGGTGGTGGATGGGTGGGCAGGTGGGTGGGGGCACAGCCTGTTCTCAGAAGAGTCTGAGTAGATGGACGTGTGGACAGTGAGAAATTCTACCAAGAGAAATGGCACAAGCCTGACCTAAGCTAGGAGGGGTGCTAATGGGCAGTGACAGCGTGTTATATGTACTTCACAGTTAAACTCGAGGTTTCTCAGGGAATCCATAAATAAATGCCTTTTTTCTCCGAGGATCTATCCAGCTGCCCAAAGGCAGGACACTCTGCTCGGGGCCTCTCTATTAGCAGCCAGCTAATCAGCTCACCCAAGGAAAGGCAAACAAAATAAACTGTGCCCTAACTTGTTTTTGTTTTTGTTTTGTGTGAGAGAAGTTGTAGGTTTATGAAAAATCATGCATAAAATACAGAGTTCTCATATACCACCCTATCACTAATAACTTGCCTTAGTGTTACAGATTGTATTTGTAGCATTCATTTGTTACAAATGGATCTGTTATAATTCATGAAAGAACGTTTTTATAATTGTACCATTATATTTATATTTGTGTCCAAACTTTGTTGCTCTTTTTAATTCTTATTCTCCCCTCTTCTTCTTTGCAAATATTTTTTCAGTTGTATTTAATGTAAGCAATCTTTCAAGTGATTTCTCTTACAGACAAGTAAAACAGTCTATTAACAGTTAACTATATTTCTATTCTTTAACAGTAGGAAGGCAGGATGGGCTGGATGGACAAGTAGACTAGGAGGGATGGCTGGAGGAGTCAAGTGAATGGGTGAAGAGACGGACAGGGGGAGATTGGACAGACGGATGAACGGCAGGTCAGCCAGGAGGGATGGAGATGATGATGGACACAAGAGTGGCTGGTCAGCTGGACAGACCAAAGGGCCAGCCAAGAGGAGCGGGGTGTCGGCCAGCTGCAAGACCAGCTGCCACCGAGGGGCCAATCCCCGCAGCAGCGCCACCCCCTCCCCAGCCCGCTGAGCGTGGTGGCCGTGCCCACCTGGTGCCAGTAAGTGTCACTTGGGCTCAACGCCATCTCCTCCTGCATCCACCTCATGTTGGCCTCCAGGAAGCGCTTGAGCCTCTCGCAGTAGCCAGCTTCGTACTTGAAGGGGCCGCAGTAATTCACCACCGTGTTCATCCAGTGCATGTAGATGAGCTGCAGGGGCGCGGGCGGTGGGCGAGGGCAGGGCCAGGGCAGAGCTCCAGCTCCCTTCCCCGAGGACCCCGCTGGCTCCCCGCTCGGCCTCAGGGCCCTCACCTCCCTCGGGGTCCCCAAAGAGCTGAGGCCTCCTGGGGAGGCCGCCATGGAGCCTTCTGCCCCTGGAGGGCCCTCCTCGCCATGCAGCCCTCGCCTGCTGTCAGGCCCCAGCACCTCTGGAAGGCCCCCTCCTCGGAAGACTTTGGTGTTCAAAGTCTCTACTAGATGATGCCTCTTCTGTTATCAGGGGGGACCCCCAGTCTACACGTGCATCCACCCAGTCGGCCAACTAATTTTCTGAGCACCTACTATGTGTCAGTTCTAAGCACCAAGGTCACAGCAGTGAACAGAACAGCAAATATCCCTGTGCCCAGCTGCGGGAGGCCGTCCCCATTCTCCCTCCCGGGTGCCACATGAGCAAGCCTGGGCTAGCCTGCTGGAGGAGAGACGTGGAGCCCGGGGGCCCCCTCGCCCCACTGCCAGAGCCAAGCCCAGACCTGTGCGGGAGGCCCCCTCGGCGGCCAGCCTGCCCTCGCGGACCTGCCAGCTGCCACAGGAGCGCCAGCGAGCCCAGCCAACCCTGGAGTGGAGTGACACAACACCCAGCTGCCTTCCTGGCGGGGGCTGGTCTAGAGGGGGCTCCGTGGCCTAGAGCCAACACCCAGAGAGCGCGCTTTACATGACTGCACGAGCAACCCCGTGAAGGAGGCTTTACTGTCACTATCCCACTTTATGGTGGAGGAAACCGAGGCACGGGAAGGAGAGTAACTCTCTTGAGGCCTCCCAGGAATGAATGGAAAGCAGAGATGTGAAACCACATAAGGACGTGGATTTTTTTTTTTGAGGTACCAGGACCTCGTATGTGGGAGGCTGGCGCTTAACCACTGAGCCAAGTCGGCTCTCCTGAGTCACGTACGAGCCACGTTTCTCTGGGGCACATGGCCAAGGAGTGGGACCGTTTGGGCCTAGGGCACGTATGCATCCAGTTCGACAAGTTAACGCCAAGTTGCTTTCCAAAGTGGGTGCCCAGTTCACTCGGCCACCCACGGGAGAGCGGGTAACGGGAACTGACTGCTGGTACTTAGGACTATCATTTTGATCAAGCTCAAAACCAAGGAATGCAAAACAATGCGTTGTTTAGGAATGCATACACACGTAGTAAAACTAGTTTACAGAAAGTGAAGGAGTGGAAACAACCCAAGTGCCCATCAATGGATAAAAGGTTCAAGAAAATGTGGTCTATCCATACAACAGAAAATTATTCGGCCATAGAGAGGAATGGAGTCCTGATTCATGCTACAAGGTGGATGGACCTTGAAGACATTATGCTAAATGAACAAAGCCATTTATTTCAAATGTCCAGAATAGGCAAATCCACAGAGACAGAAATAGATTAGCTGTTACCAGAGGCTGGGGGAGGGGAAGTGGGAAGTGACGGCTAATGGGCATGGCGTGTCTTTCCGGGGTGAGGAAGAGGCTCTGGAATTAGTGGTGAGAGTTGCACAATCTTGTGAACATACTAAAAACTACTGAGCTGTACACTTTAAATGAATATTATGGTGCGTTAGCTTTCAATAAAAACAAATAAGTAAAAGAAAGACAGTCACCTCGTTTAAGGTGGCGGATGCCTCTGGGGAGGTGGAGGGATGGGGCGAGGAGGGCTTCATTTTATGATTACGTGTCACAAGCTACGTATGTATTTTTATATGTATCAGATAGCATAAAATGTGATCTTTAAAAGCCTTTCTGCCCCCGACTAGATGGAGAGCTGGGAGTGGGGGTGGGGGCAAGCCCACCGTGCAAGAGCCTCAGGGCCCTGCAGCGCGCCCTGGGGAGCACGTGGGGTGCGGCCTTACCTCCTCAGACACGGCGGCCTCCGCCATACCCGCCGCGTAGGCCTGCAGGCTGTCATTGTAGCGCCCACTTGTGCTGACCTCCAGAAAGGCCCACCTGGAGAAAGGGGGACGCACTCGGTCAGCGGCAGGGGCCCTCGCCAAGCTGGGCCTCAGGCTCGTCATGCAAGCCAGTTTTAAACCACGAAAACCAAAGCAGTGCTCAACAGCTGTTCATGCAGATGTCTTTCTGTCTTTAACACTCATCAGGCCAAATCCCTGAAAGAGGAACTGCCAGGTCAGACACACACATTTTTAACTGCAATAGATATTGCCAAGCAGTCTCCCCAAATAGGTGTACTCATCTGTCTTGTTACACAGCACTGTTGTCCAATACTAGCTGGTATACTTGCCCAAAGGTCACAGAGCTTGCAGAAGGCAGAGCCAGCATACAATTCCAGGCAGACTGGCTCCTACTCCTCCTCTAAGCAGCACTTCTCAGACTCTGTTGGGCTTACAGATGACCAGAAGACCTTGTTAAAAGATTCTTTTTTTTTTTTTTTTAATTTTACCGGGAGGTCCTGGGGATCGAACCCAGGTCCCTCAATGTGGGAGACAGATACCCAACCATTTGAGCCACATCCGCCCCCTAAAAGACAGATTCTGATTCTGGGAGTCTGGGGTAGGCCCTGAGACTCTGCATTTCTAACTAGCCCCCAACTGATTCCAATGCTGCCGATCCTGAGATTCTGGTGGGGTATATACTGCCTCTCTACAATGAAAGAGCTCCTGTTTCACAGGAAAGCATCTTAAGTTAGGTAGCAGGCAATCTTTTTCACCTTTGTGAAGATGGTAGTTGAAAAATTCACCTTGTTTAATTAAATATAATCCTTTAGAGACAACCAGCAAGATGGCGGCAGAGTAAAGAGCTCCGAGAATCAGCTCCTGCTAGGGGGCAGTTGGTGATCACCCACAACTAACTAGAGCACTTATTTGGGGCTCCAGGAGACCAGAGGTGCATCCTGCGGCATCCTTGAAAGAGTGGAAGGAGGAGACTGTCCATCTGCAGAGAAGATTCCTGAGTAGAGCCCTCCACACAGCAGAGGCCAGTGCCCGTCCTCCACTGGAGGCACAAGCCTCCTCGGGAGCTGTTCCACGGCTGGAATTGGAAGCTCCACTTCCCAAAACGGGGGAGGAAGAGACGGCTGGGCACCAACTTCAGCTACTGATTAGTAAATTCGGCGGGCTAAAGTATAATCCTGAGAACAGCTAAACTTTGAACCTGTCCAAGTCAGACAGAGGCCGGGGGCCGCCATCTTAACTCCACGCCTGACACGAGGGGAAGCGGGGCTGACTGAAAATCACAGTGCTGGTGGGGACCAGCTTCTTTCCATCTAGATCAGATTGCAGCTCTAGCCTAAGCCCAGGCCCACCTCGGGCAGGGAGGAAGCCGTGCCAGCGTCTCTGGAAAGTTACAGGCCATGCCGCAGAGGCCGGTGATTATCATACTTTGGCAGCACAAGCCACCCCAGGAGCTATTCTGTGGCTGGAATTGGAAGCTCCATTTCCCAAAAACAGGGGAGGAAGAGACGGTTGGCCACTGATCTCAGCTACTCATTAGTAAATTCGGCTGACTAAAGTATAACCCTAAGAACAGCTAAAGTTCAAGCCTGTCCAAGCCAGAAGGAGGCCAGTAGCCGCCATTTTGACTCCACCCCCGGCACGAGGGGAAGCCGGGTGACTGAAACTCACAGTGACAATAGAGACCAGTTTCTTTCGCCCAGATTGGCCTCCAGCCCTAGCCTAGGTTTCAGCCCCACCTCTAGCTGGGAGGAGGCTGGCGGGCCCTGCACCAGCCTATCCAGGTAACTGCAGGTACATCTGGCTGGCACAGACTGAATAATCGGAAGTCTACTGGGGCAACTGTGGTCATCTTGGTGAGGCCTGAGAGCCCTGTATGATGTTATGCATGTTTGTTTTGTAAGTTCACAACTATTACTATACACTTATTGTTTACGTATGTTCGTGTATGAGTGATATATTTCAATGAATTAAAAACAATAAAATACAATCCTTTAAGCTACATGTACTTTCTTATTTTTATCATTTATAGTTCTTTGGCTTGTGTCCTTTACCCATTTTTCTCTACTGGTTTTTTGTTTTTGTTTTTTACCTTTTCTTATTGATCAGTGAAATTCCTCTATATACAGATTAGCCCTTTGTTCATTACTAACATTGAAAGTATGAGATTTAATTGAACCCGAAACCTCCTATGTGGGAAGCTGGCACTCAACCACTGAGCCCCATCAGCAACCCTGAGTTGGTTTTTTTCCATCTGTTTGCTTGTTGTTTGTTTTTTCTTGTTTTTAGGAGGCACCAGGAACTGAACCCGGGACCTCCCAAGTGGGAAGCAGGTGCTCATCCGCCTGACCCACATCTGCTCCTTTAACTGATTTTTGCTTTTGTTTTTGCCATATAGAAGTTAGCCAAATCTAGCCATCTTTTTTTATATGCTTCTGTATTTCATATTCCTGCTCCAAGGACAAAATATTCACCCACGTGACTTCTATAACCAGGGGGGGAGCATTTTTAAAGGCAATTTCTATTACAAAAATGAGGGCACAGGAAGACACTAAAGGGACTTTGAAGGAGGGCCAGGCAAGCCAGGGCTGTCTCATGGGAAGGTGGCTAAAAATCCAGAGAAAGGCTCCAGGACGGGAATAGCTCTGCCCCAGAGAAGACTCTCCTGGGAAAAGGTCTATCAAATACCTGCACTCAATCCTTCGACAAGCCTATTAGTCGCCTACTGAGGGTAGAGGAGGATGAACGACACACAAAGCTCACGGTCAGGGGCAAGGGAAATGACATAACGGGGAAACTACTACGCCGAGGAGCTGCCCTGAGGAGGCGTATTGCTGGCTGAGTCATCTGGGAAGGCTTCACGGAAGAAGCGACAGCTGCTCTCGGTTCTGAAGTTTAAGCAGGTACTTGCCAGGAAGAAAAAAAAGGGGAAGTACAAGAAGGAAGGCCAACCTCTGAATGTTCTAAAGCAAAGGATGTTGGGGCCAGCAGGATGGAATTGTGGGGATCAGGAGTTGGACCTCTATGACAAAGAACAGTAACCTCCAAGCACTCTGCTGACCACGTCACATGTTTTCCAAAGTCTCTAACCTAAGACAGGGGTTTATTCTCCCCACTTGACAGATGTGGGGACCAAGGCGCAGAGAGGTGAAGTCACTTGCCCGAGGTCACACAGCGAAGTAAGTGGCAGAATAGGGAGGGACGGGGGCTTTTATTTTCCACATCCCATCTCCGCCTTTTAAACTGAAGGAAATTTTACTATGGAAAATAAATCACTCCAGTACCTAGTCACTGCCTTTGTTCAAGAGAGTGTCTTGTGTGCCACCTTATTCCAAACAGCAACCAGGAGGACTCACTTTAAAGTTTCTCTTGATTTTGCCCAAGTGCTCAGGAAACCCAGCATTTGCCCAGCAATGCTAGGCTTGCGGGTACACCTGGCATGGAGGAGATTCCCATTACAATCAAGAAAGCCTACTCTCCACTTCCCTGTTTTCCATATTCAAGGTGCAACTCAGTCCAGTGGGGACCTCCTAGGGCCAAAACTCCCTCCCTATGCAGGGCCTCACCTCTGTGCCTCTTCCCATTGCTGGCACCTGGGCAGAGAACTGACATGCTTTCTTGGTTCTGCTAGGCAGGGCCAAAAACAAGTGTGAGTCAGCAGAGAATGGGTCACCCAATTGCAGAGTCACCCACCTCTGCAGCCAGCCACAGAGCCTCCTCCCCCTGGAAGCCTTCCCAGATTAGCCTCACCCAGCTCCTATGTCTGCAGCAAATCCCTTCCCCCAAATCTCCCATCTGTCTGTCTGATGTCCCTCAAGTGCCATATAGCACCAGAATAGGGGTGCCCTCAGTGTCCTGTGTCTCCCTAACACCTGCAGGAATATGGAGGGGGCTGCAGTAGGAGTGACCATGCCTGCTGGAGGAGGCAATGCACTCTGAGCACTGGGATGGGCCCAGGATGGGGGTGGCCCCCCAGCACAGCCCAGGTCTAGGGCTGGACCCTGCTGGTCCTCCCCACCCACTAGCTCTGGTTTCCCTTCTGACACCCAGTCTATCTCCTGCACTGAGCAGCAGCCCCTCCCCGTTGCTCAGCTCTGTGTCCCAAGGCCAAGCACTAGAAAAATGAGTGAGTGAATGAATGAATGGGCACAAGTCTGACAGGCTGCCCCATCCTTCCTACGACCTCTCAGCCAGAGCGCATCCTAAATATCTGGGCCACAGGTAGGGAAATGGGAGCCTGGACAGGCAACGGAGTTAAGTGAGAGTCACACATCAGAACGACAGCCTGGCTCCCTGTGACACAGATAGTGGTCATGACTTGCTTTGGGCTAAGTATCTGCCCAAGGACGTCCCCCTGGATCAGGACAGAGAAAGGAAGGGAGGAGCAGAGCCCTAGCAAGGATACTGTCTGGGCCTGTGAATTTAGGGACCCTCCGCTTTCAGATTCGCCTAGAACCCAGGCTCAGTCCTGATACTCCAGTTCTGGAAGGGAGGCAGTGGACAGTCACCCATGTGGCAAGCTACAACCAAAGAAGTGCGAGTTCCCTGGAGCCCTATCACTCTCTACCGGAGGCTGGGGCGGGCATGGGGGTGTGCCTCGGGGGGCTGTGGGGTAGGGGGCTGAAGTCAACCGGAGGAGGCTGATCCCCTGCGAAGGGGAGTCGCCTTATTTCCCTCAGCCAGGGACCTGGTCCAGATGGAGGCACTGCAGGCTCGAAGGCGGGTAGCTGGCCTCTAGAGGGACAGTGGTGCTGTCACCAGGGCTGGAAGCACGGGCCTGGCCCTCTGAGGTGAGGAACGCTGCCTTAGACACCCCACTCCCCAACCCCAGATCGGGGTTCTGCAGCCTCGGAGCCAGGCAACTGACCCTCAGGGGGACAGGGGCGCTGTCACCCGGCAAGAGGCAGGCCCCATCGGGGGTACTGCCACCTCGCAGGCGAGGCCGGGGCAAGCCTTACCCGGTCTCGCGGATGGCGTTGGTGAGGTTGGCCCAGGCCACGGCGTCGCGGTGGCGGCCGTCCACCAGGCGCAGCTGGCCCGTCGTGGCGTTCAGGACCACCGAGCGGCTGCGGGAGGCGGGCGGCGACGGCCCGTGGGGCCCCCAGCGGCCCCCCGCGGCCGGGATCGCGCCTGCCAGGCCGCTCAGGGAGAGCCCGACCAGGAGGGCGAGCGCCAGGGCCCGCGTCGGCGCCCGGGCCTCACGGCCGCCCGGGGAACCGCACATCGGGGCCACCATGAAGGCGCGCAGCGGACGGCCGGGCCGGGCTCACGTGACTGCGGCTGCGCCCCGCCTCGCCGGGCGGGGCCTCGAGGGCTGGGACAGGGCCAGGCCGGAAGGGGGCGGGGCCGGGCGGGGAGCAGGCGGGGCCGAGAGGGAGGGACCGGGAAGACGCTGAGCTTTTCCGGGGTGGGCGGGGCCCAGGGTGCGGCGTGGGGGCGGGGCCAGGCTTAAAGGGCCCCGGCGCCCCGTTCCAGCCGCGCAATCCCAGCAAACCTTACCACTTCCACCCAAACTTTTTATGCTGCAGATTTTCAAACCTAGGGATACCCAGAGAAGAGTTGCAAGAACAATGGAATAAATACCCGCATACCCATCATCAATTGCTAATATATTGGTACGTTTGATTAATCTCCCTCTTATGCTTCGCTAAAGCATGAGAATTAATTGAAGATGTTAAGACATCAACTCTTATCATTTTTAATACTATTATCTAATACAGGGCCTTTATTCAAATTTATGAAAAGATGCTCAACCTCATTCACCATGAGAGAAACGCAAATTATAGCTACACTGAGGAAATAGAAATACACACCAAAAACTTGAGTGTGCTGCTTGTGGTGGCTTAGTGCTATGGACCCCAGAAAACCATGTCCTTAATTCAGTCCACTCCTGTGGGTGTGAGGACCTTCAGACGAGGCTACTTCAGCTGAGAGGGTGGCCCAACTCAATGAATCTGGGCAGATGCTCCAGGGTCTAGATAAACAGTATTTCTGGAATTTGGTTTGGTTATTCTTGGCTCTAGAGAAAGCAACCCCTTCTCTCTGGAGATAAGCCAGGTCAAGGCCTGGAGGTCTGCTGGGAAAACACTGTCCCCTGTGGTGTGAGGGGCAGGCCCAGGGCTCCTTCTGGAAACTTGTCAAACCCAACACCTGGGAAACGGATGTGGCTCAAGCCATTGGGCTCCTGTCTACCATATAGGAAGTCCAGGGTTCAATCCCCGGGGCCTACTGAAAGGCAAGATGGCCTGAGAGGAGAGCTGGCCCACACAGGAGTGCTGGCCCACGCAGAGAACTGGTGTAGCAAGATGACACAACAGAAAGAGACACAGAGGAGAAATAATAAGAGATACAGCAGACCAGGGAGCTGAGGTGGCACAAGAGATTGAGCACCTCTCTCCCAGTCCAGAAGGTCCCAGGATGGGTTCCGAGTGCCGCCTAAAGAGAAGACAAGCAGACACAGAAGAACACATAGCAGACAATGAGCACAAAACGAGTGGGGAGGGGGGAGAAATAAATAAAATAAATCTTAAAACACAAAACAAAAAAAACCTGGCACCCTCCAAGCTCTGATGTGGGCTCAGGGGACAGGGCAGTGAATGACAGACGAAAATCCCTGCCCCACCCCCCACCCCCTAACCCCCCCAGCCCTGTGGAGCTCACCTTCCAGTAGAGGAAGTCAGATAGCAAACAGGAGGCAGATTTAAAAACAATGGTGATTTCAGAGAGCTGTAAGTGCCCTGAAGACAACAAAGTGTGAGTCCTGACTGAGGAGGAAGAGCCAGCCATGAGGAAACCCGGGGAAGGGAGTTCCTGGGGGGAGAACAACAAGCACAAAAGCCCAGAGGAGGGACAGAGCTTGACACTGTTGGAAGAACCAAAAGGAGGCCAGTGAGGGAGGGGGGTGGTGACATGAGGTAATGGGGTGGTCCTGGATTTACCCCAAAGTAACTTTTTAAAGCTTTGAGGGCGCCCTCCCCAACCTGTGCCCTTGGTGAGCTCAGGCAGAGCAGGCACTCTCCGCCCCTTCCCGTTCTCTGGAAAAGGATCTTACCTAAGTGGCAGTAAAACCAGTAATTGCTAAAATTTGTTAATCACTTACTGTGAACACTTTCTATCACCGAATCCTCACAGCCGCACAAGATGTTTACACTATTATTTCCATTTTACAGATGATAAAACTGAGGCTCAAAGACGTGGAGAGACTTAAGCAGGTCACACATCCAGGAAATATCCCAACGAGGACTTGAACCTATTTCTGCGGCCCCATGGACGCTGCCCATTGTGGTCACCAGGGGGCGCACTCTGCCCTAGAAGGGTCCTTAAACGGTTTCATTTCACCAGCGCCAACTCCAACCGTTGCCACCACTTCCCCACTTAATATCATTTCCCCTCACACAGAAAGTCGGTGCAGGGCCACGGGAAGAGTGCTGAGGTCAGACAAATTGGGGTCTGCATCCTCCCTCAATCCATGAAGGTCCTTGGCCAAACTGGTGCCACCATTCTGTGCCTCAGTTTACCCATCTGTAAAAAGGGGCCAACAACAGGACCTACCCTTGCACAGTACTTGAAACTTAGTAGATGCTCAGTAAATATCACTCATCAGCATCGATGCCTTCTAAGCACACTGTTTTGCCAAAGGCTGCCTCATAGGGAATCCTGAGAGCCACTTCCCATTGGCATTTGTTCACAGACATGCCCACTGTGAACTGAAAAATCGCCAGCCAGATGTCATTAACCGGACAGTGTGGACTAATTGTTAGGAGCATGGAGGTGGGGAGTCAGACACGCTTGGATCCAATTCCTGCTTCATCGTTTGTTGGTTTGTGACCGTGGGAAAGGGATCTCAGCTCCCTGAGCCCCAATAAGTGGGGACAGTGATGGTGCCTACCATGTGACGTAGTCTAGAGGATTGTGTGGGATGTCCAGCACTTAAAGGAGACCCAGCCCCCTAACGCCCCCTTCTCAGACCCGTTGGCTTGCTCCCAGCTGTGCCCAAAGGGCTGGACCTCAGGCCGAGGATCCTGGCCTGCCCGCCTCCCCCCCGGCCACCCCGCTCTGCCCTGGGCCGGTCTTAGAGGGCCCATGGTCCAAGGCAACTGGCCAGGTGGAGAAGACGGGGCTCCCCAGGCAGAGAACGCCCAGCCCCAGTGCTGCGACTGCCCCGTCAGCACGAGGGGGTCCCAGTGCTGTGACAGCATTGCCCCAAGTTCACGGCCTTTGACCCTCCCTGTGGTCCCCTGGCTGTGCCTCAGGCGTGACCAGCTGCCTGGGTGAGCTGGGTCTGCCACCAAGGGATCATGTGTCCTTGTGGATGTGACCCCTGATCACGAGACCCGGCACCTACTGTGAGCCCTGCATGTACGGGTGTTTTGCAGGTACATTTCATTTCTTCATTCTATCTTCACAGCACCCTAAGAGATCCACGAGACCCTTAGCCCTGTTTTAAAGAGGGAAAACCAAAGCCGGAGAGGAGAGGTGACTTGCCCGAAGTCACCCTCAAGTGAGTAGGAGACACCAATCTTGCTGATCCAAAGACCTAATTCTTACCCACCGCAGATGGGAGTCTCACTAATATGCAGGGTCTTAATGATTTTAAAGGTAATAGGCCCATAAAAAAAAGACTCAGAGAGCCTAAACAGGCAACTCGTGCAAAAGAAAATGCAAACAACTGTTAAGCAGTGAAAAACTCATCAGCCAACAGGGAAGGAATACAGATTGGAGCAATGCTGAGAAAGCTTTGGGTTTTGTGTTTTTTAGGGTGTGATTTCTTTTCCCCCATCAGGACCCATCAGGTGGGAAAATGTTACCAAAATTGTTAACATTGGGTGCTGGTGAGGATGCTGGGAACTGGCTACTCCCTGACACCATGGGAGGCGGGGGCATGAATTACTATAAACTTTTAAGGAAGGGGTCTGCCAGAGTCTGCTGACATTTAAAACATACATGCCTTTTGGGGGGTTCAAGCCTTCAGAAATAAAAGCACCTGTACAAAACGACGCATCTACCAGGATGCTGAGGGACCATTCTTTGTAAGGGTGACATCTAGAAGCAAAGCAAAAGCTCTTCAACCAGGGAATGGCTGTGAAGTTAAGGTGCCTCCATCCTGCGGAATACGAAGCAATTGTTATAAAGAAAGGTTTAGACCCACCCAGGGGCAGGGTCAAAGGCAGGGTACTAAAGGCTGTGTGCTTGGGACAATGCTGTCACAGCAGTGGGGCCCACTCAGTGCTGAGCAGGCATGAGGGACACCCATGAAAAATGACCAAGATAAAAAATTGCAAGTTACAGAAAACTGTGACTACTGTGAGTCCATTTTTGGTAAAAATTAAATCGAAGTTAGAATTCTTATATGTATTTCACACACCTGATCCTGACATTATCTGGGCCAGGGCAGGGGCAGGATGGGGGTGTAGCAGGCATCTAGAAAGGGCTAGAGGGCAGAATCGATCCACTAACTAATCAGTTAATTTTTAAAATCTGGTTTTCAGATTTTAAAAAATGTCTTGATGTTCTTCAAACAACGAAAGGAAGGCATGCATGTTGTAGTGAATGAAATGAGACAATTGTTTTAAAAATTCTTGTGACAGCTCTCCCATCTTGCTCCTGGCTCACATAAAAGCAATTCCACTCCCAGGTTTATACCCTGGGGAAATTCTTCTACATATGTACCTGAAGACATGTAAAAAGCAGAAAACAACCCACATATCTATCAAAAGAAAAAGGATAGATAAACCAAGGTGCAGTCCTACAATGAACTATCACACAGCCATGAAAATGAATGAACTCGACTACACATGACAACTGGGATGAATCACACACACACAGGATGTTGAAAGAAAGACTCTTTTAAAATAAAAATTAAAAAAATTTATAAACATGTAATCTAAGCATCTTTTAAAATAAAAGAAAAGAAAAGAAAGAAAGAAGCAAAACACAGAAGAATGTATAGAATCCTGTTTAATTCATAGAGTGCAAAAACAGGCAAAACAAAACAAGGCATTATTGCGGAATATGTACCAGTGGTAAATAGATACATTTATGTGGTTTTGTACATATAGTGAAGAATGATTAACAAAAACATCAGGTTGGTGGTGATTTCAGGGACTTCCAAGGTGCTGGTAAAGTTCTGTTTATGAACCTGGGTGGAGGATACCTTGTGTTGGTTATTTTTCTTTAAACCTTAAATATCTATTTTATGCCCTCTTTTGTATGTACAGTATGTTCCACCACAAAATATTTTTCAAACTAAGGGGAGTGGATGTGGCTCAAGCAGTTGGGCACCTGCCTCCCACACAGGGGGTCCCGGGTTTGGTTCCTGTTGCCTCCTAAAGAAAACAAGCTGATGATGAGCAGACACAACGAGCAGGGAGCGGATGTAGCTCCAGCGGTTGGGCACCCGCCTCCCACATGGGAGGTCTCAGGTTCAGTCCCCAGTTCCTTCTAAAGAAGACAAGCAGACACAATGAGCAGAGACAACAAGCAGACAGTGAACAGTCAGATGAGGGAGCCATCTGGGGTGGGGGAAGGAAACTAAGTCAGCAAGCAAATATAGTCTGTCTCTGTAGGGAGATGGAGCACAGGGTGTCTGGAATATCTTGGTGGAGAATATTAATCAGCTCTCCTGCAAGAGAAGGAGGGAGTCCCTATGACAGGATGCTGGATGGGGAGAGACCAGGAAGGAAATCAAGGAGCAGGGATGGACTGGCCTCCGGTCTTAGCCCTTTCCTCAAAGTTCAGTGTTCTAACTTCTGCACAACACAGGTCGCCTAAAGTGCCTTCATGAAGTAATGCTAGAAATCAGGTGGGTAAATTCTAGAAAAGCAGATTTCATCTCTGTGGAGGAGGAGGGGGGAGGGGAAAGGGGAAAAAGGAAAAAAGCAAAAAGCAAAACAGATCGCAGTGGTTTAAATAAAGCCACAATTCTTGGCTGCCCCGCCCCCTTCAACATGGCGGCCATGCTACTTGCTTTGACCAATAGGATAAGGAAGAAGTGATGTCACATGACTTCAGAGGGTGCCTCTTGAAAGACTTTGCAGTGTCAACCTTTCCCCTCTGGAAAAGCTGCCTTGAGACCACCGTGCTGTAAGAAGTCCCGGATGAAAAACCACAGAGTCCGGCTGGCCCATCTGGAGCCCGAGCCTCAGGGCACCTGGCAGCTGGGTGCAGCTGGGTGCAACTGCTTGAGGGAACCCAGGCGAGACCCTGGGTGACCCACAGCATCTCGAGATATATTAAGTGATTATTGTCTTAAGCTACTAATTTTGGGGCGGTTTGTTTCCCAGCAATAAGTAACTGAAACAGAAAACATTCCATTGTTTCTAAGATGAAAAGCATCACCAGTTTATCATAAACCAAGTAAAAATACAAGCAACCACAACAAATTGCCCATGATTCATTTACCCCAGAGTGCGCTGGATCAGCGAACATTTCTAGACCGTTTTCTACACATATATATAAATACATGTATTTTAAAAATATAATTGGAATTATACTGTGTAAGTAGGTTTAAATGCTGCCTTTTTACTGATAATAATTTGAGCAGTTTTTATGTCGCTGAAACAGTGTTAAATGGCTGCCTAGTAATATTTTATAGGAGGTATCCTAAATTATTTGCCCTAAATGTTGGACATTTAGGTTGTTTCCAGATTTCTGCACAATTGAGAAGATCTTTACAATAAATATTATTGTGCTTAGAGCATTTTGCAAATCTTATTTACGTCAGAAAAGCTCCAGTAGCAGCACTGGTGCATCAAAGGGCAACTGTGTTTTCAAAGCTCTTAAAATGGACACTTATCAATTGCCAAATCGCTTTCCAGAAAGATTGTTCCAATGGAGATTCCTCTCAGCAGTGCCAGTTAAAACATTTCCTCACAGCTCTCTAGCTGTTAATTGTACTACCTTGTGAGGTAACAAGCACTCTGTCTGTGGGTGTGTTTTTTTTCTTTAACTTTTTATTTTGAAATAATTTCAAACTTGCAGGACAGTTACAAAAGTAATACATTAGCAATACCCCCTACCTAGATACTCAGATCTGCTAACTTTTAACTTTTTTTCACATTTGTTATATCTATGTTACTTTCTTCTATTTTCTAAACATTTGAGAGTAGGATAGGTACACCATGCTTCTTGAACATGTAATACTTCAATGAATATTTTCTAAGAACAAGGATAGTCATTTAACCTCATAAATACTGTTATTGAATTGAAGAAACTTAACATTGACATAAAGTATACAATCTATATTCCATTTCTTTTTTTCAGTTCTCCCAGTAACATCCTTTTGGGGATTTTCTTCTCCATAATTAGATCTAGTCCACGATCAGGTATTGCATTTAATTGTCATTGTCTCTTTAGTTTTTCTTTCTTTTCCTCCCTCCCTTCCTTCCTTTCTAGATTTTATTTTATTTATCTATTCCCCCCACTCATTGTCTATACTCCCTGTCTGCTCATCTTTTTTTTTTTAGGAGGCACCGGAAACCCAACCAGGGACCTACCCCGCGGGGGAGATGCGTCCAATCACCCGAGCCACATCTGCTCCCCGCTTGTTGGCCTCTTGTGCTTTCTTGTTATGTCTTCTCGTTGCGTTGTCTTGTTGCATCAGCTCACTGTCCTGCCCGTTCTCTCCAGGAGGCACCGGGAACCAAACCTGGGACCTCCCATGTGGTAGGCAGAGGCCCATCTGCTTGAGCCACATCTGCCTCTCTCTCTCTTTTTTTTAATTGTGGGACCATACATACAACATAAACTTTCCATCTCACCGGCTCCCAAGCGTACCACTCAGTGGGAGTCATCACATTCACCACCATCCATTACCAGAACTTTTTTACCATCACCACAAACAGAAACCCTGCACCCATTATGTATTAACTCCTAGGAGTGGGGGTTAAGTGGGGGCCGTGGGACTTTCTCTTTTTTTAGGAGGTACTGGCATTGAACCCAGGACCTTGTACATGTGAGGCAGGTGCTCAACCACAGAGCTACACCCGCTCCAGGGGCTATGTGACTTTGCCCAGGGTGGCCGTGGTCAAGAAGAGCCTTGCATTGGTTGGAGGTGAGGCTCAGACACCCGCAAGTTCCCCTCCAAGTCTTTGGGCCTCTTGGACTAAGACTGAAAGCTCAGATTCTTTCTCTTTCCTCTTTCAAGCTGCCCCTTGAGCTTTACAGCTTCTGCTCTCGTTCTTCCCAAGTACATGCACCGTGCCTGGAGCTGCCGCCCACGTCCTGGCCTCCTCCACAGGGGAGCTGCGTGTCCAGCTGCCCTGGCCTGACCTTTGGCCTGTGGTGATGAAAGGGACTTGATTGGGGTTTCAGAGACCTGGGTGCAAATCCTGGCTCTGTTGCTGCCCGGTGGGTGCGTTGGGGCAGGCCTCTTCATCTACCTGAACCTCAGTATTCCTCCTCTGTCAAATGGAGGCGACTGTAGCCTTTACCCCAGAGGGCTGTTACATGAGGCGAGCACGTGGGCACTGAGTGTAAATGCAAGTCTTCAATAACTAGCCATTATTTCGTTTTCTTGGTTTGGGGTTTGTTCGTAAGAGGCTGGGGACAGAACCAACTCACAGATGTTTTGAGGGTCTCTTCTCCCTATCCCCAAAATAGAGCCCCCATCTCCTGCTGCTCATTGTGCTGCCTAAATGTCCACCATTACTCAACTTTCGATTAAGTCATGGTGACAGATAGTATTTTCCAAATAGAGTCACATCAAGATCTCTCATCTCACATGTACTCTTCTGGCAATTTGACCTT
>JAQZBX010018657.1:0-34423 GCA_029593785.1 Cabassous unicinctus | reverse complement strand
CAGTGAATAACACAAAGTCTCTGACCTCATGGAACTTACACCCTAGGCGGAAGGCAGGCCATAATGTCATGAATTAGAAAAAATTCTATGAAAGAAATAAAGCAGGTGATGAGAGAGGGGCTGGGCATGGAGAAGGCTTCCCTGAGGAAGAGATATATGACCCAAGGCTGCACCAGCCACACAAAATAGGTCATCGCGCAAATTCTCTGTTTTCAAGACAGAAAACAGACCATGGGAAGAAGTGCTCGAGCCAGCTGAAAAGAGCGGCACTAGACTGGGGTTTTTTCCATGTAATCAGTCTCTTCCCCCTCCACTAAACCATGTAAAGGATAGCATAGGATGGGCCCAGGAGGCTCTAATTCACTTCCCCACAGATGGCCCTAAACGTTACCAGAAGCACCGGTCTCTGATTTGTGCCATGCCCCCACAACAAGACTGATAATTATCAAAGCAGCAATACTCATTCTACCAGCACGCTTTCTGCACCAAGCATTGGCCAAGCACATCCTGTGCATTTCCTCATTTAACGACAATGGGGACGATGATATTATTGCCATCCCTATTCTACGTCAGGGAAACCCAAGCTCAGAGAGGTGAAGTTGCTCAAGGTTACACAGCTGGTACGAGGTGGGATGGGGATTCTATGAGGTAGGTACAGTTATCAGCCCCGTTTCACAGTTGAAGAAAATAAGACACAGGTAAAGTGACCTGTCTAATGAAGTACACGAGGAAAGGAGGATTTAAACCTAAACAGTCACAGCCAGAGTAGATGCATGTGGGGACTCAGGTGTGTGCAGGGCATAGTGGGGACTTCAATTTCTCTGTGGCAGTAGGTGTATAAAGAGATGTGGAAGGATGTCTACATCCATTCAATAAGCACTTGAGAGATCGGCGAAGAAACCAAACATGGAACTGTCTTCCCAGAACATCAGTCTCACGGGAAAGACAGAGGTGAACAAGTCTATACAAATAATTCATTACTATTGGGATAAGAGCTGGGCAGGAGTGCAGGGTGGGAGGAAAGCAAATAAGAGGGGAGATCAGAGAAAGCTTATCTGAGGCAGAAACATCTAAGATGACATCCAATGGAGGAATGTGGGTTGGCTGGGGGAAGAGAAGGGTGACCTACAAACCAAGAATCTGGAGCAACAGGTGCAAAGACTTGGAAACAAATGGCAAATTTGAGGAACAGAAAGAAAGTCTAAGGGACTGGGGCATCCTGGGGGAGGCCGGAGAGGGCAGGGGGCATTAGGAGGAAGTCTGGAGAGGTTGGCAGGGGACATATGGAAAAGGAGATGGGAGGTCGGCTTGCAGGAGCTCACAAGGTCAGGCTAGGAAAACTTCACCAATAGTTTTGGGGGATCCAAACATTTCCACAAGCAGAAATGCACTTCGGGAAGGTGGGTCTGGTGACACGTTGTCAGACAGTGTGGGGAAAAGCCAGGTTGGTAGCATGGAAACAAGAGCCATAATCCAGGAGGAATGGTAATGAGTATCTTGGGGGATGGTGGCAAGATAAATAAATAGGAAGGAAGGAAGTCAAGAGAGACAGCAGAGAGGGGGCCAGGACCCATTGATGCCTGGAGGCCAAGGGACCATTGAGTAAAGCCTGGAAACTGGGAGATGAGGCTATTTAACGCCAAGAGGAAGATCGGGGGCCATGACCAGTTCAATTTTGAGCATGTTGAAGGTGAGGCCTGCTTGAGTGACAGTTACTAAGCCCTGTGCTGGCCACCTTGATATACTCTATGAAATGAATGCCATTCTTTCCATTTTACATATTGGAAAGCTGAGGCTCAGTGAGGGGGAGACCACTGGCCATTCACAGATTCTGCCTGGAAGAGCTGGGGTCCAAACCCAGACCTTCTGGACCAAAGCCCATCTCCTTCCTTTGACCCAGGCAGCTTCCCTGCACCTCCTCTCTGGGCTCAAATCCTTCTCTTATTTGCTCCCATTTGCTTGTATTCTGCCATCTGAAGAAATGGAGACTCTCAGATGATCTACCCTGCACCGGCCCAGGGACTACTAACTGAAAACTCATAGGTAAAACATAATCCAAACATAAGTTTTGTTTGACCCACACAGAATGTTTTAAAACATGATTTTGTGGTCAACATTTAAAAATTGGATTTTACATACAAATCCGGATATCTGGCTTCTCTTCAAAAACCAGATTATTTGGTGACATTGGGTTCACATTTTCATGTGGCATCAATTGCCTTGAATTGAGAAGCAGCTGTCCTCTTCAGTGTGGCACAAGCTTTCCAGCTCACCACAGACCCCACCCCAAACGTCTAACAACCAAAATAGAAGCCAAGATGTGCAGCACCCAGAAAGTCTGTTTCTTTAAAACTAGTAGGCATTGCTTTTGGGGGACAATAGGGAGTGGTGGGCATCAGGACTAACTAGAGAGTAAAATCTTCAACTAAAGAGTGTTCCACCTTCCTAGTCCTTGTAGGCATTTGCATATCTAACCCCTAACTGGGTGCTGTTGCTAGCTCATTCTTATCTTAAGGTAAAGGAAAAGGCCTACTTGGATGGTAATGCTTGGATCCCAGCTTGGGACCACACAAGAATAGTCTCTCCCTCCAATTCCTGAGGTATTCACCCACTGCCACCCACAAGCTAAGTTTTAATTTAAAAGGTTGTTCAGCAGAACATCCCACGGACGTGGGGACACAGAGTTATCTTTGCCCAGCACCATTAGGAAAGAAATAGGATCCAAGTGAAATAAGGGCACATGCCAAGGTTAGCTCGGATCTTCAATGAAATAGGACATTCTTTCAGAGAAGTGTCCTCATGGTCACAGCAAGCAAGGGAGCCAAGGAGGGAAAAATCTTCTGATTACAGAACTTCCCTCCCTTGCTGAGGCTTGGCATAGGGCAGAAAAATGAAAACACATCTCTTGCTCCTCTCCAAAAAATCCCAACACAGAGCGTGGAAGCCAAGAAGTAAAAAGAGTCAAGAGAGAATGAGAGAGAAAAAAAGAGAAAGACCAATGAAATGAAGAGGGAGGTGCCTTGTGACTTTTGCAGGGAAGGTAAGGGGTGGCTGTTATTTCAGGTGTCCTTGTCCTTGCTGTTTAGGAGGATGGGAAATGCCCAGGGATCTCCAAACACTAAAGCTCAGCAGTTCCAGGTCTTTCTTACCAGATTCTCTTAAGTCAATGACAGACCATCCTACTGGGGAAGGAGCCTTGCCTTCCAGCCTTCACAGAAGCCAGCCACAATGTACATGCTTCCCAAGCCTCAGTCCAGAACTAGCAGTTCTCTGGAGAGCCCTACCTCTAAAGGGTTAAGCATGGGGTACATTGAGAGCACAATATGAGAAAACACAGATGTGTTCCCACCCCTTGCAGAGCTTATAGCCAAGTAGGGGAAACAGAGTAATCAAATAATCATACACACACACACACACAAGTATCATTCAAAACTGAGCTGTGTACTTTGAAGGAAAGAGACATAGTCCTATACACACACATCATAAAGTTACAGGGCACAGTCAGGGTGGTAAGGAAAGGCTTCCCTGAGTAGCAGTTTGCTAGTTGAAGGGGATGAAGCAGGAAAAGAATTCTAGCAGAGGGAACGGCAGGTGCCAAGATCCTAAAGAAGAAGGGTGCGTGGCATGTACAAGGACCTGAGGGCTCTGGTAGCAAAGTGTGGGGGGGGCGGGGGCAGCACCTGATAAGCATCCCTCTGCCTGCGGGGCCATCTTAAAGGTGTTCTAACAATCCCGGACTCTCAGTCAGGTACCTCTTCATTGACCTACACCCAGGTCCCAGGACACAGGAAGCGCTCAGTCCATAATGGGTGGATGAGTGTATGAAAGAACCGTGACTTTCTGCTGCAGGACCCGGTGGTTGCTGCTAAGATGGGCAAGTTTGTGAAACCCGACAAGATGGTGCTGGTCCTGGCCCGATGTCACTCAAGGTGAAGAACGCTGACGAAAGCACCTCAGGAGGCCCCTATCGCCATGCTTTGGTGGCTGGAATCCACCACTATCCCTGCAATGTGACAGCTGCCAGGGGCGAAGAAAATTGCTGAGAGGTCAAAGATCAAATCTGTTGTGAAAGTTTATAAGTACAATCACCTCAGCCCACAAGGAACTCTGTGGATACCCCCTTGGACAAAACCATCAACAAGGATGTCTTCAGAAGCCCTGGTCAAGTTTGAGGACAGGTAAAAGATGGGCAAAAACAAGTGGTTCTTGCAGAAGCTGTGGTTTTAGATATTTTTTGTTTCCAATTATTTAAAAAAAAAAAAAAAAGAGCCATGCTGAGGACAGACCTCAAGGAGGACACACAAGCAGAGGAATTAGGGCGAGTCTGTGCATTAAACCTACACCGACCAGCATAAAGCTAGAGCAGCTAGGTAAAGGTAACTTTAACTTCAGTGCTGCTAAACCCTGGAGGCAATCTTGGGTGACCCTGGATTCCTTCCTCTGTGTCTCTGATTCTGAAGGTTGGACCTGGCTCCCAGCATCCTTGCTGCTGTGACACATCTTGAGGACACCCTTCCAGCCTCTGCCAGCCCGAGCAGGAGGCCAAGGAGCATGGGGACCTGCCCAGGGACAGACAGATGTCTCTCTGTGCTGCTGTTCCCCTTTCCTTAGGCTTTAGTTTTGTTCCAGGGTGGGTGGAACTCACATGGGTGGGTAGGCACAGGGGGAGAGCAGGTGGGAGGCAGGAGCTTACAGCTAGGGGTAGCAGGGTCCCCCAGAGATGCCAGCCCACGACCAAACTAGAAGCTGCCTGGGAAGCAAGAGGACCACAGTGCTGTTTCTAAGGTGTGTTGATGTCAGCCCCAATCACAGGCAAAGGGGACAAACCAAAGAGAAGATGAGTCATGACGAGAACAAAAGATGCCCCTACCAGCCTCTCCAGGAGACCAAGGCTGTGTCTCAGAAATTTCTCTGGTATTATTTCAAATACAATATCATATCAATATTTTTCAGTCACCTTCTGTGATACCTCTAAGTTCTTGCAAACAATACCCTGGATTTATAACATAATATGTGGAAGAGATTTCATTCCAACCTGGCAACCACTCTCAAAGGTGCTTTAATCAGCACCTGGTGATCTTTGAAAAGTATGCCTCAGCTGATGATGTGCCCCTATTAGCACTCTCCAGGGCTTCCCACTGCACCTAAAATTAGATGGAAAAGCCACACCGTGATCTGGCCCCTACCCACAGCATCAACCTCATCTCATGCCTCCCTCATGCTGCTCACCATTCTGCAGTCATTCCTCCACCAAGCCAAACACTTCCCCGCCTCTAGGCCTTCACACACGCTGTTCCCTCTGCCTGGAACACTGTCACCAATACTCCATACCACCACCATCACCTCTGCCCCCCTGGCACTTCCTCATCCTTTGGGGCTCAACTTAAATTTATCAGCTCCTCAGAGAAAGGACTTGCTTAATCACTTCCCCCACCCTGTTTTGTCTTTATCTCAGGGCCCTATTTTATTTTATTTTTCAGAGGAGATGCATGTCCAACCAGTATTCTCTTCAGACCCTCACAGCATTTCTCAGTTATCTGTAATATGCTTACTTATCATCAGGCTCTCCCTCCGGACTGTGTGCTCCAAGAGGGCAAACACCACATCTGCCTTGATTGCTGATGTTTCCTATCACCCGGCAGAGGGCCGAGCCCACAGTATTCAACTACTGCTAAATGCTGAATGAATAAGTTGGGTAATCTGCAAAATGACTGTCCTGGCCTCTTTAAATACGCCAACTCATGGAAAAAAAAGAAAAAGAAAAAGAAAAAAGGCTGTGGAACAATTCTAGATTAAGGGACACCAAAGAGACATAATTTAATGCAATACATTTCTTGATTGGATCCTGGATCAAAAAGTTTTAAAAAAAGATAATAATAATAAAGGACATTATTGAGACAATAAGGGAAATTTTAATATGGACAGTGTCTTAGTTTGCCAGAGCTGCTATGACAAATACCACAGAGCTTAAACTACAGGAATTTATTGGCTCACAGTTTGGAGACTGGAAATACTGATAGGCCATGCCTTCTCTGAAGTCTGGAGCATTCTGGTAGTGGCTTGCTGGCAGTCGATCTCTGCCTCCACCATGCAATCATCTGTTTCTGTTCCTCCTTTGGCTTGTACTTCCATGTCTAAATTTCCTCTGCTTATGAGGACTCCAGTCATGCTGGATTTGGTCCCACTCTGATTCAGTTTGGCCTCATCTTAATCTTCGAAGAGGCTATTGACAAATGAGTTCACACTCATAGGGCCACAGGGTCAGGACTTAAACATGCCTTTGTGTGGGGACATGATTCATCTACCACAGGCATTTTTTAATGTACATGAGTTTGTCAGTTTGAAATTATTTTATGAATCCCAAAAAGAGAAAGGTTATTTTTGTGAGCTAATCCATTCCTGTGGGTGTGAGACACTTTCAATTGGACTATGTCAGTGAGGCGTGACTTGGGTTGAGTCTCTGCCCTCTTGCTGGGTCTGATAAAAACAGAGGCACAGAGAAAGAGACACACAGAAAAAGGGAGCCGCCATATAATATTGATCCTGCCATGGTGAAAGAGAGGACTGCAGGAAGAACAAGCCCCCAAGAGGCTCAAAGACCTGAGGCCCAGGGAGAGAGAAGCCATATGCCCAATAGCTTGTAACTTGACTTGGGAAGAAAATGGAGCAATGGAGACTGATAGAGGAGGCCTGGAAGGAGACAAACCTGATAGCTGACAGCTGAGCTCCAGAAGCTGGGCTCCGAGAGACAGTAGATTCTGGAGGGGAAGGCAGAGGCCTTGGCAGAGATCAGTGGCCATCTTTACCACGTGGCAGCTGACTTTGGTGAGAAAGCATCTCTTATGGTGCCTCAGTTTGGAATTTTCACGGCCTTGGTACTGTAAGCTTTTACCCCAAATAAACCCCCTTTTTAAAAGCCAACCCACCTGTTGCTGTAAGGAATGAGATGATCATATACGGAAGTGCTCAAACCTGCGCTAGGACTTTACACTGGCTGAGGCGGGGGAGCTCCCCACTTAGCCTGAAAGGAAAAAAAAAAAAAAAGCCAACCCATTTCTGGTACTTTCCATCAGCATTTCTTTGGCAAACTGAAACAATTAGAAAAGAGTATTGCATCAATGTTAAATTTTCTGAGTTTGATAAATGCATTATTGTTTGGCAAAATTCAAAGATGAATGCTGAAGTACTTAGGAAGGAAATATCATGATGTCTGCAGCTTCCTTTCAAATGGTTCGGAAAAATAAACACGTGTATGTGCACATCTACAATACACACCCAGCTACAGAAAGACAGAAAATACAAACCCAGCAAGGGTATAGAGGTGTTCATTGTTCTATTCTTGCAATTTTTCTGCAATTTTTCAAAGTAAGATGGGGAAAAAATTAAACCAAGCAACAAATAAATAGATACATGGAAGAGTGCTATTTCTCATTTTTGGTTGAAATTATGTGATTTATGTAAGATCACATAGACAGTCTCTGGCGGAGTCAAGGTGATGACCAAAATATCCAAATTCTCAGAGCTTTTGAATTTCCACAGCATAAAATAACTCTCTTAGGCCTGTGATAGACTCAAGCATGTAACTTTCAGGACCCTGAAGTAAAATTACTGACTGGATAAGAATCAGTTTATTTAATAATAATAATTTTAAAAAGGCAAAACATTTTGGGTTCTTTTAATCCAGTACTTTTGCTAGACAATTGGGGGAGTAGAGTAGGGGAGAGGAGACATAAGCCTAGCACTAAGGTTTTAATTTTCTATTTTTATTAAAATTCTAATGCTTAAGCTTTTTTTTTCTTTTCAACCTAGGACCTTTGGACCTTGTGTAAATGTGTTTTGGCAAAATCCTATTCATCCTTCAGGTTCTAGCCTAGACTCCTCTTCCTCCAGGAAGTCTTCCGTGACTTCCCCTGAATAGTTTAGGGAACCCTCCTTGGGGCTCCCACAGCCCCTCTACTTTCCTTATTAAAAATAAAAGCCTGGGAGCAGATGTGGCTCAAGCAGTTGACCGCTTGCTTCCCACATGGGAGGCCCCAGGTTCGATCCCCAGTGCCTCCTAAAAACAAACGAAAAAACCAACTCAGGAGAGCCGATATGGCTCAATGGTTGAGCACTGGCTTCCCACATATGAGGTCCTGGGTTCAATCCCTGGCCCTGGTACCTCAAAAAAGATAAAATAAAATAAAACCTCATTACACTAATTTTTATTGGCTGTTTGCTTGTCCTTCTCCATTGCTGGATTGTACACCAGGTTGTCAGTGCCTACTCCAGGGCCCAACCACTGAGGACACACAGTAATGCAGCAAGCTGAATTTAATTGAAACAGCTGGCTCACTCCCCAAACCTTAGACAACTCTGAAGGGCAGGCTGAGGCCAGCTCTCCAAAAGTGGCTCTAGTTAAACTTTCTTCTGCCTGTTGTTTCAGGTGTCCTGTATCGCAGCCCCTTTGGGACAGGAAGTGTCTGGTGTCACTGTGTTCTCCCTCTTATTCTGATATCAAAGGCTCAACCAGGGAGTTCCTGAGCGAAGATGGGGGCTTGGGTCCAGTTACCTACCACCTGCTAGAACAGCAACTTGGCCCCCTTGCCAAGTAGGGAACAAGACAAGCTTTATTAAATAATAACATAATACATACAGAGCCACTCCATCCGGCCATTTCAGCTCAGGGATCAGCTTCAAAGTCTAGCCAGGGTGGGATAAGACAAATGGGCTTCAAGGGACAAAGGAGGGACAGGAGATTTGCAGAATACAAATTCCTTGGATTTTGTGGGTTTAGATGTGCAGTGGTTTTTTTGATAGTTCTACCCCTCTCCAAGAAGACTCCAAATAGAAACTGTTTCCTACTGGTATCCATGACGGTAATTGCAACCTAGTGTGGTGGAAAGAACATCAGTTTAACAGCCAGAAAAAGACAAGTTCAACTCCCAGCTCTTCTCCTGTATAGCAGTGTGAGCTTGGTGGATTATTTAACCTCTCAAAACCACACTTTCGTACTCTATAAATGGTGGGCAATACCTTCCTCAACAGAACCATGAGTAAAACTGAAGAATCAATCACTCTGTAAACTAAATATAATACATCATACAAATGTTTGCTATTATAACCATAGCTGCAAAATACTATGAAACTGTGATAGGATTCAGGAAAACACTCCCTTCATGGGATCAGTAACAGGAACTTAGACAGCATGAGAAAGCAGGGTTGCCAGGGGCTACAGATATGGTTGGAAGAGACTAAACACAGATAGCTGCTGGAAGTTCATAATGTATTTAGTTAAAGATTTAAAACTTGGTGGTGGCCAATACACAGAGTAGGGGCAGATGCTGTAGCTGCATATCTTTTTCTTGTCTTCTCCTCACCCCCACGCCCCAGGTTTTCAAAACCCAAGCAGCTGATACGGTGGCACTCTTCACCCAAGAAGCCTACCAGAGTTGAGAAGACTGCTGAATTTTTGTACATCACTGTAATATATATACACATATATGTATATATATTTATTTATATTTATATATATTTATATATTTATATATTTTATATATATATATAAAATATCTGGGCACCCATCAGCAACCCAGAAGAACTTGAGCCAAAATTCCATGTGCCTCTGTTTAAGGAAATGTTTGCTAGCATGGGGCTCTCAGGGTCTTTGAACCAAACGGAGCACTCTCAGGCCACATCATCACACCGGGGGGACAGGGGAAGGGGGGAAGCAGAGTCAGTATCCAGAGTCCTTGAACAAATTATCCATCCTCAGTGTTCTACCGTCCCTGAAAGCCCACCCCTTGGAGTTGCCTGTCTCCCACAGAGCCTTCCTCCACCAAGTCCTGCCAATATCACCTTCTAAAGTTTCTTTAGTCCATCCCCTCTCCTCCCTACCAACTACCACTTTCGCCCATATAATCTCTCACCTGGACTATAGCAACAACTTCCTAACTGGTCCTCCTTGCTCGGTAGGCTGCTGTGTCCTCCCTGCCTCTCCCTCCTCACCCCAATCCCCAAATCTACGCTCCATTCTGCAATCAGAAAGATCCATATAAAACAGGGCTTCTTAACCTTTCTTGTTCCACGGACCCCTCTGCCAGTCAGGTGAAAACCACAGACCCCTTACTAAGTCCACACTTACTGTGTATTATTTAATAAATATATCACACCTGTACCAACACATCCCCACAAGAATAATGTGGGTTTTTTTTTATTTCAATTCAAGCTCACAGACCCCTTGGTAAGCACCCCTGACCTAAAATGATAATCAGACCATAGAACCCCCTTCCTATAATAATTCAGTGGCTCCAATGGCCTAAGGGCCACCCTAAACTCCCCAGGAAGACACACAAGTCCTGGTTAGTTCTGCAGCTTCAACTCCCACATTGTGCTTTCTTCCCTTGTCTTATGAAACTGCTTGCAGTTCCCCCTTATATTCCATACTGTTTCCCACCTCCAAGATTTTTCTAATTATTCTTACTTCTTGGAAAGCCCTTCCTATCTTTCTTCACTCAACTAACTCCTCTTACTCTTCGTGACTCAGCTGAAACATCACTTCCTCCAGTACATTCTCTCTGAAGCCCCAGGTTGGGCCAAGGACCCCTCCCTGTGGTCCCCCAATCTCTAGTTTAACTTGTTTAAACTGGAATTATGCATCCAAGAGCCTGACTCCCCACCTGGGTAGTCTGTTTTCCAGTAATGAATGGGCTTTATCCCATCTCCCAGCATAGAGCTTGGTCACTGCAGATGACCAATGCATGTTTGATGAATTGAATTCAACATCAAACCCCCAAACAGAAATTCAGTGGATAGTTCAACTGACAGCCTGCTACATCTGGAAATGAAGAAACAGAAGGCTTGCAGGCCAAAGAAACCCACTACGGGCCACGGGATCTAAACGTTTAGAGCAAGAGGTAGGACATCCACGCATTGCCTAAGGAAAGAACCAGCCTTGACTTCAGAAACTGCCTCAGGTGTCTGGTCCAATGTTCTAGCCAACCTGG
Source organism: Cabassous unicinctus (assembly GCA_029593785.1). Taxonomy (NCBI): domain Eukaryota; kingdom Metazoa; phylum Chordata; class Mammalia; order Cingulata; family Chlamyphoridae; genus Cabassous; species Cabassous unicinctus. The sequence continues at coordinate 23,438 of JAQZBX010018657.1, read as the reverse complement.
TCTCGACTGTCCATCTCAACGTGGGCTTTGCACATCCTTTGGAGCACAGGATAAAAAGGAACACTATCCTGAAAAATCAATTTTATACTTAAAACCTTTTTAAATAAAGTTATTATTTATTTAGTACTTACTATGTCCTGGACACACATGTCGATTAATTTACCCTTTAAAACAACCCTATATAGGGAAGCAGATGTGGCTCAAGCAGTTGGGCGCTGGACTACCATATGGGAGATCCCAGCTTCAGTTCCCGCTGCCTCCTAAAGAAGACGAGCAAGACAGCAAGCTGACATGATGGGCTGGCGCGGTGAGATGATGTAACGAGGTGATGCAATAAGGAAACACAACAAGCAGGGACTGGATGTGGCTCAAGGGATTGGGCACCTCCCTCCCACATGGGATGTCCCGGGTTCGGTTCCAGTGCCTCCTAAAAAAAAAATAGAAGACAAGAAGACACAGAGAGCACACAACGAAGAGACACAGAGAGCAGATGGCGAGTGCAAACAACAAGGGGCGGGGGGAGAAATAAATGAATCTTTTTAAAAAACCAACTTACAAAAACAACCCTATAAAGAAGATACTGTTAGTTGTTCCCATTTTTGGATGTGGAAACTGAGGCTCAGAAAAGTTAAATAAGTTACCTAAGGTTAAAAAGTAGTGAATGGTAGCATTGAGATTCAGGCTCAGGCATTTGGCTCCAGAGCCCACCCTTAAACACCACACAACACTGCTTCTGGCATCTCAAAACTCACTTTACAGTAAAACAGAGAGCTATACGATGGAGTTAGTGATACATTTTGTATGATTTTCTTAAGATAGAATATAAGACTTCAACTCTCAGATCCTTGCTTACTCCTCCAAGTTTCTCTGCCTCCCTCTCTTCACTCAAGCCATCTGGCCTCCCCTCAGTCTCTGAAAAGTGCCAAACACATTTCTGCCTCACCATCTCCAGACACACAGACCCTCTGCCAGGAATGCTCCACAGCCCTCCCAGCTCTCCACCCAGCCTCACTTCTGGGCTCGGATGCCCCATCCCAGGTGGGCCTGGCCTGGTGGCCCTCTCAAGGTCTCCCATTGTTCTCCTTCATGGCACCCTGGCCACCACCCCCATAGCAGGATTCACAAATGGTGCTCACATGTCCGTTTTTTACATCTTGCTGGTCTGTCTCCCCCACTGGGCCATAAACATCCTGAGGGCAGGGGCCTGGTTTACCCAGTGCCTGGCAATGAAGTGCTCAACAAATGCTTATTAAATGAAAGAACAAATGGACGAAAGAAGGAACTAATCACGCAATGGAAGACAGGGCTGAAGGAAGGAGGGATTTACGCCGTAGGTTCCTAACCCTGAGAGATACACAATCATTAACAGCAGGTGTATTTTGGTGGAAAATTTTTTGAATAAACCTCAGGATTATGAACACATGTTTTTACTTGTTTGGAGAAAGCAACCTATGGAGAAGGCTAACCAGTCCATCTTCTCTGGGGGTTTGTGCAAATCTGAACATCAGCTTCTAAAGAGGCAGACCTTGGAGAGGACCATGGAGCCGAAAAGGCCTTGGAGTATGAACTTGCATGACCCGAGGCAAGGCTGGACTGGGCAAGCGACTCTGTTCCTGCTTGAAACCTTTAACCCAACTCCACAGGGCTAGAAGGGCCCAGGATCCCTGGCGCAACTCCCATGGGAATGAGCTCACAGAATTACTATGACCCACAAAGGCAAGAGCCAAACCTCTGAGTCTGTACCATCCATACTCAAGGCTGCAGTTCACCGTGCAAAAGGGAGGTCACAGTGAGGAGATCTGGCTGCTGCAGCCCCCTGTAAAGAAGGGAGGAAATCAAGCCCCAAATATGGCTAACCTTTGAGGGAAGTAATGGGCACACCTGAAGCGTTTCCACCCAGCCTTAGGAAAATGTTTATGAAGAGCAGCAGAGGGGAAAGAGAAAGTCAGGGGAGAGATTGTTATTAAAAATACAGCTACAGCCACAGGAAAGGAAATGTCTCTGCTATTACTCCCAGCAGGTCGCTATTGTGGATGAGAAGTAATACTACTTTAAAAGTGCCAAACAGGAAGGGAGGGCAAGGGTGGGGGGAGGGGAGAGGGTAAAGGCAATCAGAGCAGGCGAGACCTATAGAAAACCAATATCCTTCTTGGAGCAAAATTGTTCTTCAGGAAGGCACCTCACTACAAGTTCACAAGTTTCTCTCTCCCTGTTTTACAGAGTTTTTCTCCGACGTTCTTTTCTATTCTTCTTTTGGTTCTTTTTTTTGGCAGGGCAGGGAGGAGGGGGATACAGTCCCCTTTCCTCTTTTCCCCTTGGCTCCTTCATCAGGCCTCCTGCACCTCTGGGTTCCAAGAGTGTCCTGAGGATATTTGCCAACAGGAAGCCAGGCAAGGTGGGAAGTGACACTGTCATTAGGTGACATAAGCCTGTGACAAGCTGCCAACTCAGCCTATTGAAGATATAACTGAAAAGCCAGCATTTCACTGAAACTAGGTCACCTCCAAGTACGCGTCTGTCAGCTGGGAGTTCACCGCAGACCGAGAACCAAGGAGCCAAGAGGTTAGTGGCTTCCCCTTGGGACAAGCAGAGGTCACACGAAGGGAAGCATGAAGACCAAGAGGAGAAGCTGTGAGCATGGATAAGGTGGAAGAATGCAAGTGAGACATCCACGGGCAAGTAGGTCCTCTGAAAGCAAGCTCTAGAGAGTTGGCGGCAAGGTCTGAACAAGCCCCGGGTGCACTCAGAGAAGACTTGTAGGTTAAAACCAAGGGGTCCTCTCTCCATTCCACACCTTGTGCCAATTATGTGGCACTTGGCATCTATTTTCATGTAGCCACTTCTCTCCATTGAACTACAAAAGTTCCCCCAAATAAGGTGTCAGCTCCTTAAGGCAAGGGATGTGTCTATTTTGTTGGTGTCCTCGATTTCACCAAATAGAGTGTCGGACCCAAAGCAGACATTTAATAAATGCCGGATGACCATGTGACTGGGGAAAAAATAAAATAAAACTATACAGTGGAATTGTTGAGCACATGGGCTCTGGGGTCGGTCAAACTTGGGTTTGACACCCAGCTACATTTCTTGCTAACTGTGTCCTCTTGAGTAACTTATCTAAGCTCTCTGTGCTTCAGGCTCCTCATGCATAAAATCAGGAATAGTGGTATTCTCCACCTCATAAGGTCCTTGTGAGGATTCAGGAAGGTACTATATGCCAGGTGTTAGCAGCATGTCCGGCACAAAGTAAACGTTCAGTAACTGAATGATGGTAGGCTACTACCTGGCTTTGGGTTTTCCTGAGAGCCTCCAAGTACATCTGGGTCTGGTTCCTAACAGAACGCCTGGAAAAGCACTTAAGTTTCACCCAGCAGATTTAGGATAAGAGCAGCCTGAGGTAAATAGTTTTCCCTTAAAGGCTAGTCTCCTTTCTGAATGGGGGACAGATTGGCAAGATAAACTGGTTTTTAGGAAGGTACTGTACATATCTCGTTTTATCCTTGTGGGCAACAATGAAGGATGAAGGAACGTGGGCCAGATGGACATGAGCATTTCTCAGATCGTGCTCTCTAGAATATTTGTTTGCTGATGATTATTAGGTGTTATATGGGGTGGGGAGCAGAGCTGAAGGGTTAAATGTGTTCAGAAAATGCTGTTTAACAACTTCTTTCCTCAAATATTTTAATATATTCATAAGCATTGTGAATCTTCGAGAAGGAGTTAAGGTCTGCAGCACCTTCCAAATTTCTTTTATTCTAGGGCTCTGTCTTTAAGGACTGTTCTGCAGGCTAGTGTCCTTTAGAATGCATGATGAAAAATGCTCATCCTTGCCCAAAGGGTACAGGACATCAACCCTGCCAGGAGTGCCTGGGGTCGTGCCCTCAGCTCTGTCCTTGAAGCTCTCTGGTTCAGTTCAACATCAGTGATTTCCTGGCATGATGTGACAGGTTTTAAGATAACCCTAAACTGGACAGGCTAGTTGTTAGAGGAGAAGGTATAATCAGGACTAGGGTCTTACCAGATCCTTCATAGGGATAAATATCAGGTCCTGCTTACATGATCCAAAAAGTAATAGGAAAGATTCAGGATAGGAAAAGTGTGGGATCAATATAGTACAAGTGAAAAACACAGGAAATGCTCTTCAATTACCATGAAAAGCGAGAACAAAAAGCAGGGTCCTTGATGACAGTGTGGGACGCTGGATCAATCCTCACCTGAAGGCAGCCCACTCCTGCCCCCTGGCCTGGTTATGTAAACAAATTTCCCTTAAATGTTAAGATTTGGGGTTTTTTCGGGTGGTGGTGGTAGTTTTTGTTTGTTTGTTTGTTTAACTACAGAATAACCATTCCAAACTGATAGTACTATCAACTGTACTGGTCTCCAAAGAGATACTGCATTTTCAGGACAAACTAAAAGAAGCCTCAGCTCATCAAGGAGCAATGCCTCACCCTTCCTGTCAGATGACTCCTAGAGTTTACTTGTACACAGTTCTGATGAAACCATGTTACATGGCATGTTTAAATAAAAGACAGAGAGACAAGGAGATTTGGGAGGATCTGGCCTTCCAAACAGAAGACTCATAAGGGACATGGCATCTAAGGTAATACATGAAGAAGAATCCACTGCTTCTTAATCTTCTAGAGGAAACAGACTTCTAGAAGATTCAACAATTTTTCAAGGGAAAACTGTCAAATGCTATGGAAACTCTCCCCAGAAAAATGTGCATACAAACAAAATTCTGCAACTACTTTCAGGGGATTACAATCCCACCACCACCGCCACCTAAGCCCATCCATGAACATCCTCATGGAAGACCAAAACCAAGGTAAAGAGCCTCAGATTAAGAAGTATCTGTGCGACCCACCCTCCAAGGTACTGAACGAGGGTCAGTGGATAGATACTACAAGGAAGCAAGCATCTGCTAATAAAAGGAAGATACTTCCATTATCTGTGCGGCCTGGAAACAGGAAGGATCGCCTGGCAAGGTGGGAGCTTTTCATCACTAGAGGTTTTCAAACAAAGACTGAATGACCATTTTCAGGGATGTTGTAGAGAGGTTTCTAGGCTGCCACTGGACTAAAAGACCCAAGGCCTTTTAGGACTTTGCTGCTCAAACTGTGGTCTAAAGACCAGCACCACTACCATGGAGCTCCTCAGCAGTATAGACTCTCAGGTGACTCCCATGCATGTCAGAGTTTCAAAAGCACTGCTCTGATATCCTCCAGCCTAAGATTCTCTAAGGGGAGAGAAACAAAAATGTTCTGGTCCCTCAGCAGCAGTCTGCCACCTCCACCTTCAGAGAGCTGCCCTTACCAAAAGTATGGATTTCGAGGCTATGGAAGAAAGGGCCCTACTATAAAGCCTCATCCTACACTTTCCGCATTTATCTTCTGAAAGGCTGTAAATGAAGAACTAAAGGGGAAAAGGGATCATTACCCCTTTGTCTCTAATCCAGTTCCAAAACTTAAAGAAGGAAAAACTAATTTACAAACATTTATCCTCATGATCATCTTCCTTAATAATAATAATTGGTAGGATGTATTGGGTGCTCACATGTTCCATATACACTGCTAAGTGCTTTTTTTTTTTGTCCCTTATCTTACTTAATCCTCACAATAAGGGAAGTTATGATCATTTTTTCTCTCCCATTTACGATGACAAATATGAGACTCAGAGGGTAAACGACTTGCTCAAGGCTGCACAGCTGGTAAATGGGGGTGTCAGGTCTTAATGCCACATTTCAAGTTCTTCACCACTAAAGCCATATACTGTCCCTTTAGAGGAACTCTCGCCTTCTCCTCTTTTCAGTTAACAGTAAAGTAGGTTCCCACAGAGCTCACCCAGGTTATCTAGGGACACAGGCAGGCTGCTGGCCAGGCAGCTACAGACACAGGTGCAGCAGGGTCTCAGGTCTCAGCCCTCCATTATATCCTGTTCATTACACAGGAAGACTTAGAGGTCACGCTTTCAAATCCTGGCCCCTTCCTCATTATCTGCTCCAGCATCAGAGTTCTCCCAGGCCTGTATTGACTTGCTTTATCTCCTGGCTGCGGTCCCATCTCCATTAGATCCCAGGCATTTGAGCAAAGCACACGGCTATCCAGTTCTGGCTGAATGGAACGGACTCGCCATTCCTTCTCTATAATTTTGGGCATAGTCTGAGAGGATTTAGAAGGTGTCATTGACTTGGAATTACAGTTCTTTGTTACAGAGTGAATTTCCGGACTATGCTGAAGAGAGACTAGCAATCCCCCTAGCACTTACACAAGCAGCTTTGTTCCCCTTCAAAGTGTCCCTCTAATTGCACTGTGAACATTCGGCTCTGGACTTTGCTGCTTCTCAAGGAGGACCTTTATCAAAGATATTTCAGACTTCCTATAGTACTTAGCCTCCGCAAGGTTCATTTGGAAATTAATCAGGTGCTGCACAGTCTTCCTTTGACTTATTGTTATTAACATTTATTTCCTATTGCTATTTAACTTCTTGTATGTTTTTGTCTTATATACCTCAATTAGGTCCCTTAAGACCAGAGCCACATTTTTTTTTTTAGTTTTTTTATTGTCGTAACATATATTCAAGACAAAATTTCCCATTTTAACCACTTTCAAAGTATGCAATTCAGCGGCCCGCACCACATTTTCGTTATCTTTATTTCCATCACAGCACTCTAGCATACTGCCTTGCCTGTATTAGATATTCAAGGACTATGTAATTGATTGATAACTAACCATTTGCATTTTACATATTGCCATGCACATCTGTTGCCATGTCCAAAGTTAATTCACTCTTCCAGATACTGAACTTATTTGGAGGGAAGACATTGGGGAGTAGGGGATACAATTCTAACTAAGCACGCTGAAATCCTGAAGCAGATGGTGCTGTGTAAAAAAAAGCCATAACATTATGGTTCCAGCCTTATAAGAGGTAACAATAAAACTTGCTCCCCTGAGGTAGGACTAAGCCACTAATCCCCCCTGGTACAGCTGGAAGCACAAAAGCTTCTTAAAGTTCAGGGACACCAATCCACCTGGTTAGACAATAACCAGACCAAAACCTCATTTCTCAGCTGCTCTTGTTATCACTTGCTCCAATTCCCAAACCACTTAAAGAGAATTCTGGGAATTTTAAAATAAACTTCCAGAATTATATTGTTTTCTTACTAAAACAAAACAAAAAACAAAAACAAAAAAACTTTGGTATTACAGGCTAGAAAAAGCAGGGCGTTTCCTTCTGTTACAAAGAAATAAAAGGGTTCAGTAAATAAATTATTTTTTAACTTTACTAGGTGCTGATTCACTTTTTAAAACTTTGTCAGATTTCTTTCCTATCTTCAAGACCCTCAATAGATAACTCCCTCTTCTGTCTGTTTTTCATTCAACAAATATCTCTAGAGAGCCGTCTATGCAGTACATAAACAAAATTCAACAAAAACAGACATGAGCTGTTAGACTGAATTTTTCACATTCAGTTCCTTCAGTACTACAATTTCTTCTGCTCTAATTATCAGCTTTCCCACTAGCATCCCTAATGGGGTCTGAGAAATCCCCAGACAGTAAAGGGAGGTGAAATAGTACAGTAACTGAGAGCAGAGGGCCTGGGCGAGGCAGACAAAGGGCAGACCTGTCTGTGTTACCAGACTCTCGTGAATTACTTACCTTCTTCAAGCCTCACTTACCTCACATATAAAATGGGGATGGAAATCCTCCCTATCTCAGAGGAACAATGCCCGTAAATATTCATATTTACAAATATCATTACATGGATTTAACCCAGAAGTTGGAAACTTAATGCCCCCAGGTACAAACAGGTATGGGAATCAGCTCAAGTAGGCAGGGCCTCAGAGTCAGGAATTAGAGACACCATGGGGACGGGGTGAGCAGGAACACAGCTACACTAAGAGGCCTGGCACGGCTCCAGTCAATTGTTACCACTAGGGGATGCAGCCCAGGGTTCCCAGTTCTGATTTTTCCAAGAGAAGCCAGCTCGTCAGACTCTGATGTGAAATCTCCCCAATTTTTAAATGTTTGGCTCAAAAAAAAAACTAAGAGGCAATAGAGTGCAACAGTTAGGAGCATGGATTCTGGGACCAGACCAGCTGGGTGTGAGTCCCAGATCTGCCATATCCTGCATGTGACTCTGGACAATTTACTTAACCTCTCCATGGTTCATTTTCCTCACCTGCAAAACAAGAGATAATATTGGTGCCTAATTCACAGGAATAAGAGAACTAATATATGTGATTAGAACAGTACCTGGCAAACACTATGTAAGTTTTTGCTGTTATCATCATTACTTTTGCAAACATGATGTAGAACAAACAAAATACTTCTCTTAAGAGAGTCCTTTAAGACCTCAGCTCTAACCCACTGGACTCTAATGCATTCTTGGGACTATTAGCCTCAAACTCCAATAGCCGTGAAGGCTGGGTGAGAAAGCTTGGTCTGCTTTCCCTTGCAGCAGTCTAAGGACCCAGGAGCACTGTGTGGCTAGACCCCACGAGGATTCTGGGCATTGCCACATTAAATGATGCACCAATCACCCCTCCTGCTTCACATCTTCTCTTTCCAGGGCTGTGAGAGGGTTGGGGGTTGCTCCTCCGGGCAGGCAGACAGAATGTCTCTGGGCAATTTCTCAGATTCTCAGACAGCACTTCCATCACAGAGAAGTTCTGGGATCATGTAGCCCACTGGAAAGCTTGACCCCCGCTTGTGAATTCATGGAGCTTTTTGGCTCTGGGCTAGTGAAACAGTCCTATACTACCAGCCTTCCTAGTTTCCTTAACCGCTCTCCGGGTTTTGCATGATTGAGGTAGTGCGTGCCCATGAGACAGCCTGGCTTCATGGATTGCTGAGTCCTACAAAGAGGTTTTCCAAGACCCCTGGCCTGTAAACATTTCCACCAGTCCCTGCAATTCTCCCCCATTCTTCCCACACTGCAGAATTTTTTTCTCCAGTTCTTCCTATAATTCCTACTAAGCTACAAGTGATATATCTGTTAGCACTTAGCAACAGAAGGCTTAAAAAAGGGGGTGGGGGAGGAGAGGGACAGAAACTGGGAAATGGAGTCGTATCTTCAACTTATATTAAAATTCTTTCTATTCCTCATTTGATTTCCTGTAATGTGATTTAATTCCCTTTGGGTGCTGCGCTGTCCTTTACAATGGTAGAAATAACAACAAAAGCTAACATTTATTAAGCACCATATTTCAGACCCTTCACACCAGGCCTCACAACAAGCCTATGATGTAAATCAAAGATACGACCAGGATCCTGAAATTACAGATGAGGAAACCCTGATGCAGAGAGGTTAAAGACATTGCCCACAGAACTCTGTACTTTCTGCATGATTTTTCTAGAAGCCTACAACTGCTCTAATAAAAAATAATCGTGTTTTCAAAAAAAGAACTTTGTCCACATGCAATGGAATATTATTCAGCCACAAAAAGGAATACTTGGAGAGTGGATGTGGCTCAAGTGGTTGAGTGCCTGCTTCCACATGGGAGGTCCCGGGTTCGGTTCCCAGTGCCTCCTAAAAACAGAAAAACAAACAACAAGCAAACACAAAAATACAACTCAGGGGAGCCAATGTGGCTCAGTGGCTGAGTGCTGGCTTCCCACATATGAGGTCCCGGATTCAATCCCCTGCCCAGGTTCCTCAGAGAAAAAAACAGGAATGCTACGACACAGATGAACCTTGAAGGCATCAAGCTGAGTGGAATAAGCCAAGCACAAAAGGTCAAATATTGTATTATCTCATTGATATGAAATAATTAGAATATGCAAATTTATAGAGTCAGAAATTAGAATACAGGTTACTAGGAAGAGGGGTAATGCTTAATGGGTACAGAGTTTCTGTTTGGGGTGATGATAAAGTTTTGGGATTGGATGGTAGTGATGGTAGCACAACATTGTGAATGTAATTAACACCACTGAATTGTATATTTGGAAGTGGTTAAAATGGGAAAATTTATGCCCTATATGTTACCACAATAAAATAAAATAAAATAAAAAATCTTGCCCAAGTTCATGCAGCCAATAGGTGGTAATAGCAGAGAGCAAAGACATGTCTACAACCCAAAAGCCCATGTTCTTACCCATGTGAAGGAATTAGATCATCCTATTTCTATCAGGCTGTAGTTCAGCTTTCCTGATAATGACAATGGGCTAAGAATCAGGGAAATGAAACCCCAGTCTAAATCTCCCACTGACTGTGAAAACAGTCCACAATTCCTGAGCTTGAGTTTCCTCCCCACCACACTTCTAAAAAATGATATTTGAAGGTTAAAATAAGACCATAAAGGTAAAATTGATTTACATTTTAGGAATATGATACATAAATCTAAAATACTATTGAGGTATCCAAAATAATTTCATAATAAAAATAATGAGACTTCCTTTGTCAGGTATATATTTTAAATTGCTTTTAAATTACTAATGTAATACATAACTCATAACAAATTCAAATAGTATCAAGGAGTATAATAGAAAGAAGGAAGGAAAGAAGGGAAGGAGAGAGGAATGGAAAGAAAGAAAGAGACAAAGTCCCCATTATGTTTTGGTAAACTTATTTTATTAAAGAACATACTAACATAATAGGTATATGGACCTATATATGCATATACACTTTTCTTTCTTGAATCAGGATCATAATCTGTAGTTTTGAAACATCTTTTTACTCAGCACTGTATTTATTTACATATTTCCACATCAAAATGTACAGAACTATCTCAGTCTTTTTAATCATCTGAAGAACTGGATTATATGAATGAACTGAATTTCAGTTCATCAGTTCCCTATTGAATAGCATTTGGGTTATTACTAATTTTGGTTCTGCAATGTTCATGTACATTATAAGTCTCTGAAGTTGACATGACATATCCCAGTGGCCCATCAGAAGATTAGTTACAATTTCTGGTATTGTTACTGAAATGGAACTTATCTTCAGTTCAATAAAAGATTCAACTCACATACAAAACCATCCTGGCAGCTAAGAAAACTAGTATTAAATAGTAAAACCACATAACTGAATAACTCATTCTTTCACTCACTCATTCATTCATTCATTCAAGTACTTGTGGTCTACTGACCAAAATGCTAAGCCCAAAGGATTAAAAAAAAACAACAAAGTGAATAAGCCTCATTCCTACCCTTGAGTAATTTGCAATTCAGTGGGCAAATATACTTATAAATGAATTTGGTAATGTATGTAAGAGCTCCAATAGGTTAATGTGAGGGAGCATGTAACTCTAGAGAAGATGGAGATGCCCTGAGAAGAAAACATGAGCAGTGCCTTAAGAAGGAGTTTGCCAGGATAACAAAATTAAAATAAGGAAAAGAGCAGCCTAGACATAGTAACTGAAGTTGCCAAGTTTAGTCTTGTAAAAGCACCCAGAGTGTTCAGGGAACTTAGAGGAATCAATATATATAGCATCCAGGTGGGAAATGGCAGGACAGAACGATGTAAAAATGATTGGTATTATACAATGAGAAATGAAAAGGGGGACATTTCTACCAACCTTAAAGTAATGAAACTGATTATAAGAGAATACTATGTACAGTTGAATGCTGACAAATTAGACAACCTAAATGAAACTGGAAAATTCCTAGAAATGCACAAACTACCTAAATTGACTCAAGAAAAAATAGATTTCAACAGACCAATAAGAAGACATTGAGTCAATAATCAATAACCTCCCTACAAAGAAAAGTCCAAGAGCAGATGACTTCACTAATGAATTTTACCAAATATTCAATACTTCTCAAACTCTTCCAAAAACTTGAAGAGGAGGGAACACTTCTTAATTCATTCTATGAGATCAATATCACTCTAATACTGAAACCAGATAGAGATATCACAAAAATAGAAAATTATAGACCAATATAATTTTGATTGTGAATACACAATCAAAAATCCTCAAAAAAATAATAGCAAACTGAATCCAAATTACATTAAAAGAATAATATACCATGATCAAGTAGGATTTATCCCAGCAATTCAAAGGTAGTTCAATGTAAGGAAATAATGTAAAACATATTAATATAATAAATGAAAAAAAAAAACACAAATATGATCACCTGAATTGATGGGGAAAAGGCATTTGACTAAATTGCACACTCTTTCTTGATAAAAACACTCCAAAAAGTAGGAATAGAAGGAAGTTGCCTCAACATGATAAAGGGCATTTACGAAAAACCCACAGCTAACATCGTACTCAATGGTGAAAGACTGAAATCTTCCCTCTAATATCAAGAACAAGACCTGGATGCCCACTATCACAATTGCTATTTAACATTATACTCGAAGTGCTGGCCAGACTAATTAGAGAGAAAAAGAAATACAAGGCATCCAAATTGGAAAGAAGTGAAACTATCTCTTTTCACAGATGACATGAGCCTATACAGAGAAAATACAAAAGAATCTGCAAGAAAACTATTAGAGCTAACAAATGAATTCAGCAAGTGGTGGGGTAGAAGATCAATACACAAAAATCAGTTGTGTTTCTATACAAAAGCAAGGAACCATCTCAAAAGGAAATCAAGTGGGGGGACAGATGTGGCTCAAATGGCTGGGTGTCCATCTCCCATATGGAGGGACCTGGGTTCGATCCCTGGGACCTCCCGGTAAAAAATTAATTAATTAATTAATTAATTAATTTAAAAAAGGAAATCAAGAAAACAATAGCAACTTAAATATCTAAGAACAAACTTAACCAAATATGTAAAGGACTTGAATGCAGGAAACTACAAAACATTACTGAAAAAAATTAAAGAACATTTAAATAAATGGAAAGATATTCTGTGCTTGTGTATTGGAAGAATTAATATAATCAATATGTCAATACTACCCTAAGTGATTTACAGATTTAATGAAATCCCAACCAAAATTCTAACAGCCTCACAGAAATGAAAAAGTCAGTGGTCAAATTCATATGGAAGCACACGGAAGTCCGAGTAGTCAAAAACATCTTGAAAAAAGAACAAAGTTGGAGGAGTCACACTTGTGATTTCAAAACTTATTACAAAACTACAATAATCAAAACAGTGTGCTACTGGCACAAGGACAGATATATAAGCAATGAAACAGAATTGGGATGCAGAAATAAACTCACACAACTATGGTCAACTGATTTTTATTTTCCTTAAATATTTTATTTATTAATTCCTGCCCCTTGGCCCCATTGTTTGAGCACACTGTCTGCTCTCTGTGTCCATTCACTGTGTGCTCTCTGTGTCTGCTCATCTTCTCTTTAGGAGGCATGGGGAACCGAATCCAGGACCTCCCATGTGGAAGAGAGGTGCTCAATCACCTGAGCCACCTCAGCTCCCTGGATTGTTGTGTCTCTTATTGTCTTTCCTTTGTGTGTCTCTTTTGTTGCATCATCTTGTTGCATCAGCTCACCATGCCTGTCTGACACACCAGCTCGCCTTCTCCAGGAGGCACCCGGAACCGAACCCGGGACCTCCCATGTGGTAGACGGAAGCCCAATTGCTTGAGCCACATCTGCTTACCCAGTCAACTGATTTTTGATGAGGCTGCAAAGTCTACTCAATGGGGAAAGAATATTCTCTTCAATGAGTAGTGCTGGGAAAACTAGATCTCCACATGTAAAAGAATGAAAATGGACCCTTACCTCAAATTATATACAAAAATTAACTCAGCCCTGCCCTGATAAAGATGCAGAGTGAGATGCTTCAGGGCTCCATCCCCCCAAACAAAAGTTGAATAACCAGCAAGAACTGCCAGAAACATCTCTCTCAAAGCTCCAGGAAACAGTTAAAGGACTGCAATAACAGGGTGACTGTCCAATCAAGAGAAAGGCTACTTCAAAGCAGTAGGACCTCATGGAGCTCTGGCTGCCCCTCCCTGCCAGAACCTAATGGGCTTGGCATGGAGCTGGCCCACACTCCCAGTGCAGATCCCTGGCCCAGGTTCCAGAAGGACCAGAGTAAACCTTGTGCACATACTGGGAGCATGCATGTCTGACCCAACCTGCCTGGTGGTGGCCTGAGGGATTCACTGTCCCACAACTTGCCCTGCATGTGAAAGGCAGTTCACAGAGCTCGCCTATGGAGCACTGTGGGACAACAGTCAAGTCATGCTGCTTGGGGCAACAGATTGCTGACTAAGGGACATACAGTGCAGTGCCTGGGACAGTGAGGAAACTGATTCCCAGGAAAGAAGGGACCTCAGAACCATAGAAACTAGGAAATTCCTAGGGCCACACACACATGCCTAAGGCAAGACACACATGCAGAAAGGATCAGGGAGGCCCCTACATTTTGGCCTCAAGCTATTATCTAAACTCATTTTGTGAATAAGCTCTGAAGGAGAACAATCTGCAAAGACTGGGAGATGTTTTTTCTTCTTTGTGTGTGTGTGTGTGTTTGTGTGTTAGCTCCTGGCAATCAAGAAAAGCTCTGTCATAATGCTAGTCAGATACAGCTAGAAACAGACACTTCAGAGTCTAAATTCCAGTGATAGCACATTAAAATTTTTAAGTGTCCAGGTTTCAACAAAAGATTACAAAACATATTAAGAAATGATGTCCCAGTCAAAGGAAAAGATTCAAGCACTAAAAATCATCATGAAGATGATTAGGCCCGGGACATTCCAGAAAAAAAAAAAGACTTCTTAAAAAATGGTCTTAAATATGCTCAAAGAGCTAAAGGAAAACATGGACAAGGAACTAAAGGAAATTTTAAAAAATGATAGATGAACACAAACCAAAATATCAATAGAGATGGAAATTTTAAAAAGGAACAAAACAGAGCTGAAGACCACAGTGAAAGAAGTTAAAAATTCCTAGCTTGGAGCTGGCCAAAGAATCAGTTAACTTGAAGATAAGACCATTGAAATCATCCAGTGTGAGAAGCAGAAAGAAGAATGAAGAAAAGTGAACAGAGCCTGAGGAATCTGTGGGATACCATCAAACATACAAAGAGAAGAAAAAGAGAAAGGAGCAGAGAGAATATTCAATACTTTCCAAACTTAATTAAAGCCATGACTATACACATCCAAGAAGCTCAATGAATTCCAAACAGGATAAACCCAAATAGACTCACACCATGACATGTTATAATCAAACTGCCAAATATCAAAGACAAAGAGAGATTTCTGAAAGTCACAAGAGAGAAGCAATGGGTTACATACAAGGGAGCTACAATAAGATTAAGTGCCAGTTTCTCACTGGAAACCACAGAGGCAAGAAGGCAGTGGGGAGATCTATTTAAAGTGCTAATGCAAAAAGTTGCCAACCAAGAATTCTGTATCTGGAAAAACTGTCTTTCAAAAATGAGGGAGGGATTAAGTCATTCCCAGATAAATAAAAACTGAAGGAATTTATCCCTACTAAACAAGCCAAATAAGAGATGCTAAAGAGAGTTCTGAAGGTTAAAGGAAAGGGTAATTGACAATAGATTGAAAACACATAAAAAATAAAGATCTCTGGTAAAGGTATTGACATAGGTTCTATTGTATTTTTGGCTTAAACTCATGTTTTACTTCCTACAGGATCTAAAAGGCAAATGCATAAAATGTAATGAGAAAGCAATGGTTTAGGACTTGTCACATACAAGGAATCCCCAATAAAATTAATAGTGTATTTCTCATCAGACACCATGGAGGCCACAAAACAGTGAGATGACATATTTAAAGTCCTTAAAGGAAAAAACTGTCAGCTAAAAATTCTATATCCAGCAAAATTATCTTTCAAAAATGAAGGCAAAATTAAGGCATTAACAGATATACAAAAGCTGAAAGAGTCCATTACCAGAAGACCTTCCCTAAAAGAAATGCTCAAGGGAACCCTTCATGCTGAAATAAAAGAACACTAAACAGTAACTCAAAGCCATAAAAAGAAATAAAGAAGATTGGTAGAGGTAACTATATAGCTAAATATAAAATCCTATATTATTATACTTTTGGTTTGTAATTCCTTTATCCCCCCTATATGACTTAACAGGCATATGAGTAAAAAATATTTAAAATCTATGTTAATGGGCATACAATGTAAGAAGATATAATTTGAGACAACAACAATATAATAAGGGAGGGATAACAATATATAGGAGCAGAGAGTTTATATACTACTGAAATTAGGTTGGTACTAGTCAATCAAGGTTGTCATTAGTTTAAGATATTAATGGTAATTGCAAAGGTAACCACTAAGAAAATACCGTAAAAATGTAAAGAAAAGAAAAGGAGAACGGAATCAAAATGGCACACTAAAGAAAAGCAACTAAATACAAAAAACAGGCAGTAATGGGGTAATTGAAGAACAAAAAACATACAAGACATACAGAAAACAAACAGCTAAATGGCAGAAATAAATATTTCCTTCTCAGTTATTACCTTAAATGTCAATGGCTTAAACTCCCCTAAAAAAGACAGACATAGGCAGATTAGATGAAAAAGCGTGATCCATCTATATGCTGTTTACAAGAGATCTACATTAGGTACATAGGTACAGAGAGGTTTAAAGTAAAATGGTGGAAAAAGATATTCATACAAACAGTAATCAGAAGAGATGCAGTGGGGGAAGTGGAAGTGGCTCAAGTGACTGGGCTTCTGTCTACCATATGGGAGGACTAGGTTCGATTCCCAGGGCCTCCTGGTGAAAAGCAAGCTGGCCTACATGGTGAGCTGGACTGAGCAGAGAGCTGGTCCACACAGAATGCTGGACTGCACGGAGTACTGGCCCATGCAGAGAGCTGGTGCAGCAAGATGACGCAACAAAAAGAGACACTGAGGAGAGACAATGGGACACACGGCAGACCAGGGAGCTGAGATGGCACAAGAGATTCAGCACCTCTGTCCACTCTGGAAGGTCTCAGGATCGGTTCCCAGTGCCACCTAAAGAGAAGACAAGCAGACACAGAAGAACACAGAGAGCAGACAGAGAGTGCAAAACTATGAGGTGGGGGGGGAGAAACAAATAAATAAATAAGTCTTTAAAAAAAAAAGAGATGGAGTGAGTATATTATTGTCAGACAAAATAGACTTTAAGTAAAAAAGATGACAAGAGACAAAGAATGATATTACATATTCATAAAAGGTTAAATCCAGCAAGAGGGAAACAGATGTGGCTCAAGCAGTTGGGTGCCTTCCTACCACATGAGAGGTCCCAGGTTAGGTTCCCAGTGCCTCCTAAAGAAGATGAGCAAGACAGCGAGCTGACATGACAGGCTGGTGCGGCAAGCTGGCGCAACAAGATGATGCAGCGAAGAGACACAACAAGGAAACAAAATGAGAGACACAAACAGGGAGCAGAGATGGCTCAAGCTATTGGGTGCCTCCCTCCCACATGAGAGGTCCCGGGTTTGGTTCCTGGTGCCTCCTAAAAGGAAAAGAAGACAAGCACACAACAAACAGACACATAGAACAAACAGTGAGCACAAATGACAAGAGGGGGTTGAAATAAAGAAATAAAATAAATCTTTAAAAAAAAAAATCCAGAAAGAAGATATAACAATTATAAATATATATGTACCTCACAACAGAGCTCCAAAATAAATGAAGCAAATATTGAGAAAACTGAAGGTAGAAATAGTCCTACAATAATAGTTGGAGACTTCAATACACCACTTCAATAATTGATAGAACATCTAAACAGAAGATCAATAATGAAATAGAGGACTTGGATATCCAGAACGTATAAATAACTCCTACAACTCAATAACAAAAAGATAAACAACCCAATTTTAAAATGGGCTGGGATTTTAATAAACATTTCTTGAAAGAAGATATTCAAGTGGCTGATAAAAATATGAAAAGATGCTGAACATCATTAGCCATTAAAGAAATGCAAATCAAAACTAGAATGTGATACCACTCCACACCTAGTAGAATGGCTAATATTTTTTTTAAAAACTGAAAATAACAAGCGTTGGCAAGGATGTGGAGAAATAGGAACCCTTGTACATGACTGGTGGCAATGAAAAATGATGCAGCTGCTGTGGAAAATGGTTTGGTGGTTCCTCAGAAGGGTAAACATTGTTACTGTATGACCCAGCAATTCCACTCCTAGGTATCTACACCCAAAGAATTGAAAGCAGAGACTCAGATACTTGCACACCAGTGTTTATTGCAGCATTATTCACAATAGGCAAAAGGTGGAAGCAACCCAAGTGTCCATCAACAGACAAAGGGATAAACAAAATGTGGTGCATCCATACAATGGAATATTATTCCACTATAAAAAGAAATGACATGCAGACATACTACAACATGGAGAAAAACATCATGCTAAGTAAAATAAGTCAGATATTGCATGATTCCACTTATATGAAATAGCTAGACTATGCAAATTCATAGATAAAAAGTAGACTACAGGTCACTAGGGTGGGATGGAGAAGAAGAATGGGCAGTTAATGCCTAATAGGTGCAGGGTTTCTCTTTAGGGTGACTGGAAAATTCTGGTAAAGGATGGTGATGATGGTGGAACAAAATTGTGAATGTGATTAATCCTGCTGAATTGCTTGGAAGTTGTTGAGATGGGAAAGTTCAAGTATATATGTTTCGACAATTTAAAAAAGAGAGAAAGAGAGCTAAAGACTGAAGAGACAATAATAACTAAATGCAACACATGATCCTGGACTGGATTCTAATAATGGAGGGGAAATGCTCAAAAGGACATTATTAAGAAATGTGAAAAAATTGAAATATAGACAGTAAATTCTATATGAATGTTACATTTCTTGAACTTGATAACTGTACTTAAGTGGTAACATAAGTGCACATCTTCATCTTAGGAAAAGCACATAGAAGTATTAAGTGTTCAAGGAGCATGATGCATACAACCTCTTTCAAATATTTAGAAAATATCTGAATAGACAGACAGAAAGGTTAGGGTGGCTCAAGCGATTAGGCTCCTCCCTCCCACATCAGAGATCCCGGGTTCAGTTCCAGGTACCTCCTAAAGAAACAAAAGAAGACAGACACAGCAAGAGCAAACAACAAGGGGGTAGGGAGAAATAAATAAATAAAATAAATCTTAAAAAAAAAAAAGTAATTGTACCATTTTACATTCCCATCAGCAGTGTATCAGAGTTCCAATTCCCATATCGTTACCAACACTTGGTCTGGTCAGTCTTTTTTATTTCGGCCATTCTCATAGGTACATAGTACTATCTCATTGTGATTTTGATTTGTATTTCCCTAATGACTAATGATGTTGAGAATCTTTTCATGTGCTTATTTGCCATCCATACAGCTTCTTTGCCATCCATATAGCTTCTTTGGAAGTGCCTTTTCAAATCATTTGCCCACTTTTAAAAATTGGGCTGATTGTTTTATCATTATTCAGTGTTCTTTATGTATTCTGGGTAAAATCCTTTATCAGACATATGCTTTGCAAATATTTTCTCCCAGTCTATGGCTTATCTTTTCATTTTTCTTAACATTGTCTTTTGAAGAACAGTAGCTTTTAATTTTGATGAAACCCAATTTATCCATTTTGTATTTTAATGATCATGTTTTTGGTATCATACCTACAAAATCTAAGCTAAAGTCACAAAGGTTTTCTCCTATGTTTTCTTCTGAAATGATAACACTTCAGGTTTTACATTTTAGGTCTATGATCTATCTCCAGGGAGCATTTTGGACACCTGGAGGGGCATATTTGTCCCATATTTTGTGGAAGAAGGAGTTCAACCCACAATTGATGGGCAGAGGCAGGGATGCCAGGACACTCACCATGCCATGAAAAAGTCTCATGACCCACATGACTTTCAAATCTCCTGCCAAACATTCATGTTGAAATTGTTTATGATCACATAAGATATCTATTTAGCTCTTATTTCAAAAATACCAAAAACTTTAAGGACAGTGAAACAGTTTGGCATTATTTATGAATTCCAAAAATAGATATTGGATTGTGCTTGTAAACTGGTCTGTTCCTCTGGGCATGATTAAGTTATGATTAGGGATTTGATTGGGCCACATCAGTAGGATGTTGAGTCCCCACCCACCAAGGGACTCAGAGATAAAACTACATGGCAGAGCAGAGGACTTGGTTGGAGTTTTGAGTTGGAGTTCTGATGCTGAGTTCCCCGGATCCCAGGGAAGTAAGCACACAGAGGAGCTTGGTCGTGAGGAAGGAGAGAAGACCCCTGGAAAAGAGATGAGCCATTCACCTTATAGTCTACAGCTGGCCTTGTGCAGAGAAGCAAGCTCGAGCCCAGAGAGAAGCAAGCCCCGGGAAGAGAGGAACCCAGGAAGCCTGAACTCTTGGCAGATGCCGGCAGCCATCTTGCTCCAACATGTGGCAACAAACTTTGGTGAGGGAAGTAACTTATACTTTATGGCCTGGTAACTGTAAGCTTCTACCCCAAATAAATACCCTTTATAAAAACCAACCAACTAAGCATCTTTTAAAATATATATGGAAAAAAATAAATAAATAATTTAAAAAAAAAACAAAAAAACTGATTTCTGGTATTTTGCATCAGCATCCCTTTGGCTGACTAACACAGTTACAACAGTAGCAGTTGAATCTTTCCTCACTTCTCTTAAATCCAAAGCTTTTCCTTAAAAATACCTATTTCACTGTGAGTTCTGGTGTATTTGTGCTTGTGCATTTACATATTGAATTACATATTTTATTATAAAATAATTTCTTTTCATTTCTCCTTTATAATTCAATTATGGCATTAAGTTAATTTTTATCTTGTGTATAACTGGTTATATTATCATACATTAGTGACATGATGAGCTTAAAAACAATGAACTGAGTGAAAAAATTAAGAATCAGAATGGCATCTATAGCAATACCATATATACATTAAAATACTACAATTATATATTTAAGAGTTTTAGAGACATACAAATTAACCATACACATTTTAGAAGAATGCATACAAAAGCATTCATATTATACACATTAGAATAGTTGCCTAAGGGAAGGAGGAAATGGGAGTAGGAAACAAGGATGAATGGAATATAACAAATAAAAGCACAGGGTAGGAATATTCACAGAACACTGAGGATCATATGCCATACTCTGAGGAATATATGGAGTTCAATCCCCTGCCCCTGAGGACCAGCTAAAAATATAACATCATAATTCTTTTTTAATTAAGCTGTTCCAGGCACCTGCCTGCCCTTAGGTTCACTTAAAGTTACAAACCTAGGAAGGTGGAAGAAGCAATCAGCTCACAGTCAGGGCAGAAGCACCCAGGCTACTGCAACATCCTCGGTATCACCTAAAGGCAGGGATCCCGAACCACTAAAACGAGACCTGATTCTGGAGTGAGGTCCCTCAGAGGCAGTGGAAAGGTGACTTAAAACTGCTAAAGAGAAATGGACAAGTGCAGAGAGAGAAAAAACAAATGTACATACTTCCTTAGGTACAGGAATAAGGCAAGGATATCCATTCTCACCATTTCTAGTCAACATTGGGCTGGAGTCCTGGCCAGGGCAATAAAACTAAAAAAAGAAATCAAAAGCATAAAAACTGGAAAGAGAGAGAAGTAAACTCTATTTACAGGTAACATGGTTGTATATGTAGAAAATTCTAAGGAAACTACAAAAAAAAAAATATTACCCATACTAATTAGTGAATTTAGCAAGCTTGTGGGATATAAAGTTAAAATATTTAGTGTAAAATAATCATTTGTGTTTCTATATCCCAGCAATAAGCAACTGGAATATAAAATTTAAAACACTACTTACAATCGCATTTTTTTAAAAACTTAAAATACTTACAGATAAATTTAACAAAAGACACGCACGGCTTGTACACTGAAAATTCCAAACATGGAATTTGTAGCTCCATGTAAATCTAACTAAATGGAGAAGTGTACCAAGTTCATGGATTTGAACGTTTATTATTTTTAAGGTGAATATATACGTGATTCTTCCATATGAATTTATTAATTCATCCAAAAATATATTTTAGCATCTCCTATGTACCAGGTGCTGTTTTAAGTGCCAGGGAAATAGCAGTGAAAACGATAAACAAAAATCCCTTCCCCTGTATAAAGAAAGACAGACAACAAAATAAACAAGCAAAATACACAGTATCTAAGATGATGATATGTGCTAGGGAGGAAAATTTTGCAGGGGAGGCGGATAAGGAGTATCCCTGAGAAAGGGATAAAAATTTAAACGAGGTAGAGACACTTTAACAAAGACCTTTAGAAGTTATAGAAGTGAGGTTTAGGGAGACCTGGGGTGAAAGTATTCCAGACAGAGGGAACAGCAAATACAAATTCTTTGAAGTGGGAGCCTGGCTGGCATGCTAGGAACAAGGAGGGCAGTATGGCTGGTGCAGAAAGAGCAAGGGGAAGAGCAGAAGGAAATGGGGTCAGACAGGCAGGCAACAAAGGGCCAGAGCAGGTAGGGTTTTGTAGGCCATTGTAAAAACACTGCTTTTACTCTGAGGAGCATGTGCAGCCAGTTGAAGAGTTCGAGCAGAAAGTAACATGGACTGATTATGCTTTAGAACAGGGGTTCTTAACCAGGGGTCCACATCTGTGGAAAGATTGCAGGGGGTCCGTGAGCTTGAATTGAAAAAAATCACCTTGATTAGATGTCCAACATGATATGAGTGTTGCCTTGTCAATACTACACCACAGTTTAACGTTCTTATTCAAGACAAACAACAGCAGTCTGCACATTGACATGTCTTTAAAAATTAAAATTTAACTTTCCTACATTTTTGATGTATTGGATTATTATTTAACGTGTTAAGAAAGAAGCACATATGTATAGTATTATATCATATTTTTTTTTTTTTAGTAACTCTATTTCAATATATGTAACTGATTTCCTTTGTAATTTTATTTTATGCATTTAAAAACATTTTTGTGGGGACAGGTTGGTGCAGGTGTGATATATTTATTAAATAATACACAGTATAGTGTGGATTTAGTATGATTTTTATTTTGATGTAAGGTGTTCTGAGTGCAATGGATAATTGCCTGCATAAAAGTTGGTTTTATGACACCATGGGAAAACTCGAATTTCTAAACGACCGTTTGAACAGATGTTGAACCATGTTAGGTTATCAGGTATTGAAATTATGGGAAAGTTGTTGTTAGCCCCATTTAGCAAAATAATCCCCCGCAACCCCAGTCGGCACCCGCAGATCTCCCCTGCCCCGATAACAGGTGACCCCAAACCTCCACCCTGTCCCTAATCCAACAGGATATACTAATCTCAAAACCAACCATGAGAATATCACAAGATTGTGGGAGGTACCTGTGCAATCATAAATGAAACTTGTTGTTTTTATATTAACAAAACTGGGCAGGGAAGCGGGTGTGGCTCAGTGGATAGAGCCCCTGTTTACCATATGGGAGGCCCCGGTTCTCGTCCCGAGGCCTCCTTGTGAGGGCACGCCGGCCTGAGCTGTGCGGTGGGCTGATGCAGCAACCTCACGGCAGGAAGCAGGTGTGGCACAATGGATAGAGCACCCGTTTACCATATGAGAGGCCCCGGGT
>JAQZBX010018656.1:0-25067 GCA_029593785.1 Cabassous unicinctus | reverse complement strand
TCGTGTCTTGTCTCTCTCCTTTTACGTAATCATCTTGCTGCATGGCGGCTCCGCGGCTCACCGGCACACACAGCCTGGCGGCTCCCAGGGCCTGGCGGCTCACCGGCACACACAGCCTGGCAGCCCATGCGCCCTCTATATATATTTTTTTATTTTACCGGGAGGTCCCGGGGAGCGAACCCAGGTCCCTCCATATGGCAGACGGACGCCCAACCATTTGAGCCACATCCGCCCCCTGAGCATCTGCTTTCTACATGGAAGGTCCCAGGTTCGGTTCACGGTGCCTCCTTAAAACAAAACCAACAACAAGCAAACAAATGGGAAAACCAACTCAGGGAAGCCAATGTGGCTCAGTGGTTGAGCACTGGTTTCCCACATTTGAGGTCCCGGGTTCAATTCCCAGCCCCGGTACCTCAGAAAAACAAACAAACAAACAAACAAAAAACCCTGAAGACAAAGAGGATCCTTCACAAGGTGGATGGCTCTGCCTTCCCTGACCAGCCACGCTCTCTCAATCAGAGAAGGAGGTCAGAGAGGCAGGAGGAAAACTGGGTTTGGTCATAGCCACCCAGAGAAGAGAGAGTTACAAGAAGGAAGTGGACACAGTGTCAAATGCTGCAGCACCTTTAGGCGGGATGAGGAATGAGAAGAGGTCATGGACTTGGAATTAGGACACCTTGGGGATCCTGGAATTCTCTCTTCCTTGGGGAAGCACTCTGGGATAGCAGAGGCTACACGTCACCCCTCCCGTCCTTGCCTTGTTTCCGGGGCTGCAGCTGTGTTTGGCTCCTCTCCTTAGTTTCTCTTAACCTCTTCTGGGCTCAGGGAACTGGTTGCTCCAGGAGGCGGTGGCCAAATCTAGGCTGTTTTCTTGAAAAAAACATCTAGAAGAAAAAGCCTTGCCTTGTGTAATTGTGTGATGCTCTGGTTAGAAGCAGCAGCGGGTCCTCTGAGAGCGGTAGGAGGATGAAGTGACCATGGGCAATGGTGAAAACCATTTCCATAGCAATGGTAGCTTTTTTTTAAGAGTTACTGGGGCCGGGGATTGAACCCAGGACCTCATATGTGGGAAGCCAGTGCTCAACTACTGAGCCACATCGGCTCCCCTGAGTTGGTTTTTCTCGTTTGTTTGCTTGTTTGTGTGTTTTATTTTTTTTGTTTTTAAGGAGGCACCGGGAACTGAACCCAGGTCCTCCCATGTGGGAAGCAGGTGCTCCACTGCTTGAGCCACATCCGCTCCCAATGGCAGCTTTTTAAAAGATGACTGCGCCCCTTTTTCCATTAGCTGAGGAAAGACACTCTGTGAGTCATGCCTCCTTGAGCCAAGCCAGTGCAGGAAGAAGAGGGGCTGAGCGGAACAAAGGTGTCCTGTGTGTTTGGCTGATTTTATGGTTTTGTTGTTGAACAGCTTATTGGCCAACCCCATCCAATTTGCCCTGACCAAAGGAACATATGGAAAAGGCAGAGAGAACTCTTGACACTGTTCAGTAAATATATCTGGCTCAGTTTACTTTAATCTTAAAATCAAATGGAACTTCAACTTGTTTATCTTCTCTTAAGACCGTGTGCTACTAAGAGGGAGCAGAGACCTACATCCCCATTCCTGCCTATTTGGAGACCAGACTATTCTCTTCCAGGCACATGCTGCATCCTTTTTTTTTTTATTAGGAGGTATCAGGGATTGAACCCAGGACCTTGTATGGGAAGCAGGCACTCAGCCACTTAAACTACATTTGCTCCCCTGGCTCTTGTTCTTGATTATACTCCTAGCTCCAAGTACAATTCCTGGTGCTACAGTGGATACTTATTGAATGGTGGCTGAAAATTAAATAAGAACAAAGACAGACATTTTCCTCTATGATTTTTCTTATCCCACCCTACACGACATTTTTTAAAAAAGATTTATTTATTTATTCACCCCCCCGCCCCCATTGTTTTTGCATTTGCTGTCTGCTCTCTGTGTGCACTTGCTGTGTGTTCTTCTGTGTCTGTTTGTCTTCTCTTTAGGCAGCACAGGGAACCGATCCTGGGACCTTCCGGAGTGGGAGAGAGGCGCTCAATCTCTTGCGCCACCTCAGCTCCCTGGTCTGCTGCATCTCTTATTGTCTCTCCTCTGTGTCTCTTTTTGTTGTGTTATCTTGCTGCACCAGCTCTCCGCTCGGGACAGCACTCCACATGGGCCAGCTTGCCTTCACCAGGAGGCCCCAGGAATCAAACCCTGGACTACCTTTATGGTAGATGGGAGCCCAATTGCTTGAGCCACATCTGCTTCCCCTGCACGACATTTTGGAAATACAACCATACAACCATAGAGCAGCCTCTGAGGCTTTCAAGAACACGAATCAATTTCCACAGAAGGTCCAGTCATGTATGATAACAGTTCTCACTATAACCCAGCTATTTCTTCTGTTTTAGTTGCAGCCCAATGGAGAATCCACGGGTCCCAAGGAAGCCTTTGTCAGGCAGGGAAGCCAGATCTCTGGACCGGCCGCAGGCCTCCAGGAAGGACTCAGAGTCGTGGGACTGCCAGTGTCTTTTCCTGCCCACCACCCCCTCCAAGAGAGTGCTTCGCCGGACGGTCAGCGATGGGGCCAGATATTTGGAGAGACCAGCTCAGTCCTTGCAGGCTCAAGGAACTTTGGCCTCAGCCCTCTGTCTAGAGGAGACCAAGGAGTTTCTCCCCAATGAGCAGAGACCCCCTCAGGACACTAAGAAGGACAAGGCCCAGAAGTGGGCCAATCCTGGGTGGCTGAGGGCCCTGCTGAACTTCTTCCTGAGGACAGGCCCTGAGGAGCCCAAAGAGAAGGCCAGCAGGAAGCCAAAGGGGAAGGATGGCCTCTCCCAGCCCATGGAGACCCCTGAGACCCCCGGGGAGCCAGCCCTCAGGAAGAAAGTCCATGACAAGAAGGCCAGCCGCAGAAAATCTTTTGGTCACAAGAAACATGTTGCCGAGGAAACCAAAGGGGCTCAAGATCAAAAGGCTGGAGGCCAGGAGGCAGGGCTGCCCAAGATGGCTGCCTTGCGCCTTGAGGAGGCTGACCTGGACCCAGCTCGCAGGGGTGAGCAGACCATGCCTGTTTCTATGGAAGCCCCACTGTCATTTGCTCCTCAAATCTCAACAGAGGGGATTGGGGGTGGAGGATGGCTGTTGGGGACAATGCCACTGTGAAATTTCTTTGAGGTAGAACACAGCACACTGGCTAAGGGCTTGAGGTCAAACTCCAGCTCTACCACATACTGGCTGTGTGACCTCGGCCTGGTGACTTCCCTCTCTGAGCCTCAAGTTTTTTTTTTCCTAGTAAAATGGAGATAATAATAGTCACTGTCTTATGGAAAGTACTCGGTGAACGGTAGCTATTATTGTTAAGTATTCCAGCTTGAGGAGCATGGTCCTAGGAGAAGTGGGCAGGCAGGGAAGGGGGAGAGGAAGGAAGCTGTACCCACTTCACATTAGCCCACATGTGAAGGCTGGGGCGGGTGCTGGGAAGGTAGGAAGAGCTAGCTGCTGGGGTGCAGGAGACTTCTGTTCTAGACTTGGCTCCATCAGGAATAAACTTGCTGTGTGACCTAAAGCAAGTTACTGCCCCTCTCTGAAACCTTTTGTTTCCTCATTTATAAAATGAGGGAGCTGATCCCTGAGATGCCTCTTCTTATGACTCGTGGGATCCTGGGAATGAATTTCTCAGAGTTGAAGGCCCCGCCGGCACCTGGGGAGAGATGGAGCCTTGTCTAGCACTCCAGACACTCTGTGCTTTTAATGGGGTGAAGAGATTAAAGGAAGAGCTAGTATTTGGGGTGGGGTGGAGTGGTTGTGGTGAGGTGAGGTGGGGACAGCTTCTCTTCAGATCAAAGCCTTGCTGAGTTTCTGGGTTTTTTGGGGTTAAGCCTAGAACTGGCTCCAGCAGTGCCTGTCCCGCTTTGGATTCCGTGCAGTTTTCTTGTGTTGATTAACAAGGTCAGACAAATGTCGGTGACATGTATCTACACCCCCACTCACCTGCTAAACTCTTTATTCCAGGCGGCGAAGATCCTGATCTCCATGGGTCCTTGCTCATTGAAGCTGGAGTTTCGGATGTTTCTTCCCGAGCCACAGATCATGGGCCAGGAGCAGAGCAAAAGCCTGGCGGTGCATTCATATCTGGTTCGTTTCCTTTTCTGCCTGCCGCTTGGGAAGGCCGTTGATAAATGGGCTCGATTGCTCAGAAGGTTTAGCGGAGCTGGAGTTGCCGCTCTCACCATCTTGGCTCTTCCGCTGCGTGTGGTCATGTTGACTTATTTTAAAGTTTCACAGGAAGGAGTCAGGAATTGGAAAGGCTGTGGCCTTGAGTGTTAATGAGAAGGAGTCTTTTTTCTTTCTGGTCTTTTCAAATTAATTTTACTTTAAAAAATACATAGAAGAGTGGAAAGAACAGTTTAATGTATATATATTATTATTTTTTTCCCAGGAGGTCCCGGGGATCGAACCCAGGTCCCTCCATATGGGAGACAGACACCCAACCATTTGAGCCACATCTGCCCCCCTGATGTACATATATAGACACACTTGTTAACGCTCGGCCGTATTTGCTTCAATGTGTATGTGTAATTTTGTTGCTAAATCATTTTAAAGTAAAATGACGCTTCACCCCTAAATATTTACGCATCTCCAAAACATACGGGCATTCTCCTACATTACCGCAATATCACTGTTGCACCTAAAAAAATCGATATTAATCCCCTCCTTTTCTAATTGCTTGTAGAGAATGAGTAAATTTTAAAAGATATGAAATGGAGAAGTTACATTGGCAAAGAAAAACTGAGAGACATTTAGTTAGTTAGCAAATTAGTTTGGTTATCTTACATGCTAATTGTTGTCTCACATGAGAGAGAATCATCAGCTGGTAGACTGAGTCAATGAACAAAAGCCAAACAGGATTGAAGTGAGAGGAAAGGGAGAGTGGGGGTAAGGGGCGCAGAAACCACAGCTAGCCTGGGAACAGTGAATGCTATTTGCACCTCTTTTTGTGTAAACTGATCAGCTGGCAGCTCGCAGAGGTCATTCTGGCATATTGTCCTTGACTAGGTTGACTGAGGGTATCAAAGAAAATCATATCAGTTGTTTGTGGATTCTCCGTAAAACCTTCGGAATGTGGCCGAGGTGCACATGTGACAGGCTGCCTCTGAGCCTGCCCATGACCTTCCTTCCACCCTCCACCTCAGAAATGCAGGGTTGCCACTGCTTCCCCCACAAGAATTTTGCAGGTTGGAAGATGGGCATTAGCCTTGCAAAGCATTCCAAAAACTGTTCCTGATTTGACAGCCTGACAACCTTCTGAGACAGACAGGTCATGGATTATGATCTACACTTCCCAGGGGGAAAGACGGAGGCCCAGAGAGGTTAAGAGACTTACCCAAGGTCACACAGCTTGCTAAAGTCAAAACAGATGTTTACAGACATGTGAAGTTCAGAGGGAATAGTGGGGCACATATTGAATGCTCAGGGATGCCCAGAAATTTCCTGTATAAAATTTCATGCTTTGGTTTATTGTCCTTGGCCTGTGGATCTTCCAGTGCCCTCCAAATCTCTCTCAGAAGGACCAGTCCATGGAGTGTGGCTCCTGTGGCCTCAGGAGTGTTTTTTTTTTTTTTTTTTAATTAATTTTTTTAAAAAATTTAAAGAAGTTTTAGATTACATAAATATTACATCAAAAAATATAGAGAATTCCCAAATAGCCCACTCCTCCCCCTCCCCTGAGGAGCTGTTTTAAGAGGGCCTTGCCCAATCTAGAAGGCCCAAGTGATCTCAGAAGTCAAGACAGTCGTTTAGAAAGATTAATTGGGTGCATTCACTTTCTTCTAGAGGACGAGATCATCCGGAAGATAGTGGAATTTCTCCAAAAAGTGGGAGACCAGTGGGAAGAAGAGGTGAGGAGCAAGCCGGCCGCCCAGATCCCCGGGGCTGCCCCCCCTCCCTCCTTGCTCAAATCCTGCCTGTCCTTCGAGGCCCTGCTCCAGCCTCTCCGCCTCCCTGTAGCCCCCTGATGCTCCATACCTCAATCCCCCGCTGCTCTGGGCCCTGTCGCCCCCCCTAGTCTGGGGCCACCCTGCTGCCCTTGGTTGCTCTCCAGTTGCTTCCAGGGCAGCTTTCCCCTCTCCTCAGGGTCAGGGACCCTGACTCCACTTCTCTCGTCTCCCTCACAGAGACAAGCACAGCAGCTGGCGGTGGCTCCGCAAAACCCAGCACCAGCCGTCAGGAAGAAATCCCAAGAGAAAAAGCCCAGCATCAAGAGAGCCTGTTCTCATAAGAAACACGACTCTGAGGAGCCCAAGAGAACCGGGCCTGCAGGCACCGCTGGCCCCGAGGCTCGGCCACCCAAGAAGCACGGGTTCCTGCCCATGTGTGTTGGGGGCCAGCGGTCCTCCATCCCCAGTAGCTCTGGTGAGCAGGCTCTACGGTTGCCATAGCAACATAGAGGCTATCTCCACCTCTGGAACCTTCCCTAGGGCTGGAGTTGGCCGTGTTAAGAGCTGCTATCCCAGTTCTGACTTGCATTCTGCCTTCCAGCAGTGTGGGGAAGAGGGAAGAGGCTGGATGCTAGTAGATCTAGGCAGCCCAGCTAAGCTTGGGGCCTCCCAACCATCCTCTGTTCTCTGCAGCCTCAGCGTCCACATCCTAGTGGGGGTTAGTGTGTGCAAGAAGGACCTGGAGCCCGGGAGGCAGGAGACCTGAGTTCTGAGCTGTAGGATCGATGCCATTCCCCATCTCTGTGTCCCAGCTTCCTCACCTGCAAACTCTGCTATTGCATAGCTCTATCTCAATCAACCCTCACAGCCACCTTAGGAGGTGCACATTTTTACCTCCATATTACAGATGAGGGAACTGAGGCTCCAGGAGGTAAAGCCATGTGTTCAAGGTCACATGGCTCATTAATGATGGAGCCAGAGAAATTGCTTCATGCCGGGCACCAGGGAGGAACAGCCTAACAGGTCAACCTGGCTAGGTGAATTTGTATTTTAAAAAGGCAAGGGCAGGGAGCGCATGTAGCTCAAGTGCTTCAGCGCCTGCTTCCCATGTACAAGGTCCTGGGTTCAATCCCTGGTACCTCCTAAAAAAGAAAACAAACAAGCAAACAAACAAAAACCCACAAGAGCAATGCCTAAACCAAAGAGTTTATCTCTACTGGTGGAATTCCAGGCCACAGGGGGAGATACTTTTACACAGGGGGATTCTGGCTGTGATTCATTAATTCATGCAATGGAAGAGGCATCTACTATTCCACTTGTAGATCAAACCAAAATGGTGGAGGAATGGGGGAGCCAGGGGAGGGAGGAGAGGGGAATAAAGCCCAAGGAAGCCAATGCTGTGGAAGGGTGGAGGGATAAGGGGGCTTGGTCTGGACCAGCCAATCAGAGACATGGCCCAGCCCAGCCATCCACCAGGAAGGGCTGTGTGTGGTTTTGCCGTGGAGCCCACTTTGAAGTCTGGGCTAACTTCTGTGTATTAGTTAAGATCCTCAGACAGATGGAACACACTCACCATTTCATTTTGTTTCCAGACTTGGAAGAACCTGAAGTCCAAGAGGCTCTGTCTATAGATGTTGGACCTCCTAGTCCGTTTGAAATTTCTACGCAAGCGGGAAGCTGCGTACCAGAAGAAGAGTTGCAGCTCGACAGAGCCTCGGAATCTAGTCAGTATCCTGTTGCCTCTTCTCAGAGGCCCCTTTGAAAACTTCTGGCCTGACCCCTCCACTTGCAGAAGAGAAACTGAGCCAGAGAGGGGCAGAGAGGTGCCCCAAACCACTGAGCAGTGTGGGAAGCAGCACGGGGTCCAGGGGCCAGGCCTGAGCCAGACCACCTGTTCCTTACCGTGTCTGAGCCTCATCTGAAAAACGGCAGTAGTGATAGTGCATTTCTTGGTGAGGTTGGCATAAGAAACGCAAGGAAGGCATGGGGCTGGGCAGACGGTAGTGATCTTTGGGCCTGGGTTTGAATCTGGGCTCTGTCCCCTTTGAGCTGTGTGGATGTGGGCAAGTTAGTCCATCTTTCTGGTCTCGGTTTCCTCAACTGTAAAATGGAGATGATAATATCACCTACTTCCTAGAGTTGTTGGAGACTCTAAATGAGTTAATGGCCATAAAGCACTTAGAACAACAGTTCCCATGGGCAGCTAAGAAATATTAGCCGCCACTTAGAGTTTTCATTACTCTTGGTGTTGTTAAGTAGCCCAGCTTGAGAAGAAAAGGCTAGAAAGGGGTCGGGGTCATAGGAGGGAAGCTCAGTAAATGGCAGCTGTTGTTATTATTATTTTCATTTTTATCCCTAGTAGAGCCAGGCCTGGAGTCACTATCAGTTGAGTGTCTTAAAAAACTTTTTCAAAATCTCTGCTTCCACCCCACCTCTCACTCCAATTCTGCCTGGTTTGCTTTTCACAGGAAATGTGCCTTTAAAGCGAAGGAGGAAGGGGTCCCGTTAGGCCTGGTAGAGGAGGAAGGGAGGCATGCATAGAAGGAGGCCTTTTCCCATGGGCTTTGTGGCACCTTCTCCTGGAGGCAGAGCCACATCTGCTTTACTCACCACTGTTTGCCCCCCATTCCCATGAAGCCTGTTATCTAAACTTCAAACAACCCCTTTGCTCTTTTTTAGAAGAATTCATCCAGAAGATCATTGACCTTCTCAAAAATGCAGAAGAGAAGGGGGCAGAGAAGGTGAGGAAGATATTCCTCTATAAACACCCCCCAGCTCCCTCCTGTCCCCACAATTCTCCATCTCACCAAAGGCCCAGCTCCAGGCCCTCCTCCTTCCCGAAGCCTCTCCTGCCCGCCCCAGAGCTCTTCTTGCCTTCTCACCTTCTCAGTGGGTCTGTTGGTTTCAGGAGATTCTAGTCTCTCTCCCCAGCTCCCCTGCAAGGTCCTCAAAGTCAGGTGTCCTGACTCAGTTTCTCTCATTGCTCCCATAGCGACATCAAGCCCAGCAGCCCGAGACGACTATAGAAAACCTGGCCCCAGTCTGCAGGAAGAAATCTCAAGAGAGAAAGTCCAGCTTCAAGAGAGCCTTTTATCACAAGAAGAACAGTTCCAAGGAGCCCAAGAGAGTGGGGGCGGCAGATGCAACTAGCCCAGAAGTCCGGCCACCCAAGAGGCCCAGCTTTATGCCGCTGTGTGTCGGTGGCCATCGGCCTTCTGTTTCCAGCAGCCTTGGTGAGTAGGCCCAGCATTGCCATGGCAACAACTGAGGCTGCCTCTGGTCTCAGAAGCATCCTCCAGAGCAGGGGTTGGCCAGCTGTTCAGTCTTGACTTTTGCTTTCTGGTCCGAGCAGAGTGGGGAGGTGGGGGGACTGCGGAGTGGAGAGAGGGGGCTGGTTGCCAGCAGGACCCATCACCCACAATACCGTCCCCCCCATATATACTTAAAATACAAATTTAGTATAAGATCAGTGGTTCTTAAAGTGAATCAGAATCACCTGGAAAAAAGCTAATTAAAAAAATCTAGGGAGACCCAGCTTTGATGAAGTAGGATAGGGCCTGGGTCTCTCTGTTTTTCGCTACACCAAAGCATGAAGACCAGCTGTGTACAATGATTCACCTGATGTTTACGGAGTGCCTACTAGATTGCCACTCACATATATTATCTCATTTAATCCACTTGCAAGCCTGTGAGGTCTGTCTTATTACTACCATTTGGCAGATGAAGAAAGTGGGGTTCAGACAGCCTTAGTGGCTTGACAAAGCCTTGCCGAATAAACGGGGGAGTGGGTTTTGCTAGGTGGGACCTGTTGGCTAGACTATTTCTTTTTCCTAACCACCTTGCTCCTGGACAGTGAGAAGGCGGAGGGTTCGACGGAGAGGGCAGAGAGAGCCCCGCGAGGGGCAGGGACTTCACTGAGGAGCCCCGCATGCCATGGCCTCAGCATATTGTCTTATCAGGACCTGGGTTCAGATACCTGTTTGGGAATCTGAGACAGATGCAAAACGCGCTCACCCCAACTCCTTTTTGCCCTCAGATTCTGAGCACCTCGAGGTCCAGGAACCAGCGCCTGCTGAAGGGGGCCCAGTGGGCTCCCCAGAAACACTCTCCGGGGCCAGCACCCACAAGCCAGACGGGGCGCCTCAGCCGGAAGGAGAGAGTGAATCCAGTTAGTACCAGCCTTGCCCTTGCCAGGGACAACTTCCCCAGGGGAATCTTTTGTAGGGTTGTTGACAGGCTGAATCTGGGTGGGGAATGGGAGAGGCGGCTGACATACCCCGGGAGTCTCTAGAGGAGGGGAGGGCCCAGGCTTGGCCTTTAAACGGGGCTGTAGGAGCAGAGTTGCAGGTGGAGCGTCTCCTTCGGTGGGACGTAGCTTGGCCACCCACCCCCTCTCTTGGCTTGCTTGAGTTTTTCATATAAAAGCCCAGGCTTGCTCTGTGCCAGCAGGGTCTTGGCAAGCAGGTTCTCAGAGGTGGACGGAGGGGTAAGTTCTCACTTGTAGCATTTACAGATTTCTGTGGTGCAAATATTTCCACCGTAGTTGATCTCACGCTTCCAACAGTTTAACGACTGGTTCACAAACTTCCTGAATGTTTACAATCAGCAATCAGTTTGCACAGACTCCGCCCAGCACCTCTTATAACCAAGTGCATGGGTGCATTCCTGGGCCGCTGTACCATCCGCCGGGAAGCTTCCCCTCCTTGCGTTCTGATTAGCTGCTTCTTATCCCAGCTCCCCTTCCTCATCACTCTGTCACCTGAATAAGGGACATTGAGGGGCCTCAGTTTGCCCATCTGTCAACTGGAGCTGAATATGGTTACAGATGGGCCTTGGCAGACAAAAACTTTAAGGTCCCTTGTATTTCTATAAAGCAAATCCAAACAAAACTCTCATGCACCAACCCTGGTTTAGGGGGAAGAGTTTTCTTGGTCCATCATGCCTACTCTGTTGGTTGGGTTTTAGAGATAGAATACTTTCTTTAACTGATGGATATGACATTGCAGAACTTCACTGTTGGAAGGGAATCAGGGCTCATCTGGCCGACAGCTCCTCAATTTTCCTTTATTTTCTTTAGAGAAGATGATCATCCAGCAGCTGGTAGCCCTTCTTCAAGAAGTGGATGGCGAGTTGGGGGAGCAGGTGAGGACCACTCAATCCTCTCCGGGCCGACAGTGGAGGTCTTATGACCCACTATGGAGACGCAAGTTCAGTCTCTGCATCTCTGGGCAGCCTTAGCATGTCCCTTAATCTCTCTGAGCCTCGGTTTCCTTTCTTGCAAAATGGGGCCATGGGTGCCTACTTGTCAAAGTCTAGTGCATATATAGAAAACGCCAGGCATGTAGCAGATGAGATAAATGTGAGTTTACAATACTATACTGCTCACATAGCTCCCTCTGCTAACTGAGGGGTCTCAGTTAACTCCTCCGTTGAAGTTCGGCAGTTGGCCCACCTCCTCTGGAATCCTCTTTCTGCCCAGATTTCAGGGGCCTGCCAATGTCATCCTCTCCCGTCTGTTTTCACTGTCTCAGCCACACACTTCTATGTGGCCTTCGAGTCTTTCAAGCTTGTCAGTTTTCCTCCCTTGCTAGTTAGACTGTAAGGGAAGGTCCCCTGCCCTTGAAGAGCTCACGTTCCACTTGGTGAGACAAGCACAAATGGCGTGTGAAGAGCCATTTGTGGCAGACACTGTGGATGCCTGACCTTACCTCCACAGCACACCCCAGCCCAAACTCCAGCTGCCAGCACCTGCATCTTTTTGCCTGAGGACTGGCCTCCAGGGCCATTTTGCCACCCACAGGGCAGGCTGGAATTAACCCCCCTTGGCCTCCCCAAGAGGTGCTCTCAACTGTCGGCTGATGAGAGTTGGCGTAGAAATACCTCCAGGTCTGCTACGGGGGGACCCCTCCCTGAGACATTTAGGTGTTAAGAGGGGGAGCTTGCTGGAGGGGGCTAAGAGTGGAAACTAAAATTGATCTAATGGCTACTTTGTACTTACTCAGCACTTGACATAAATGATCTCAGTCTGCCCACCGACAGCCCTAGGGTGATATTATTACTCTCATTTTACAGATGAACAGAGGCTTGGCGAGGTTACAGAGCCTGCAAATGCTATTTAAGCATTCGTTATCCGAGTCCAAAGACCTGCCAGTTTCTTATAGCTTTTTTATTGACACCACCAATACAGAGTACAAAATTTCCCATTTTTACCATACTCAAGCATTCAAGCCAGTAGTAGTAGTGATATTCACAACCAGCACTTCTTCCCCTCTTTGTCATGCCGCTTTGAGCTAGACCTTGAAGAAGAGATTCTGAGAGGCCAAGGGGTGGGGTGAGCAGAGGAATTTAACAAGGAGGCCTCCTCCTGGGGACAATGGGATGCTGGTGTGCCCAGCCTGGCTGCATGGAGCCAGGGAGGGGTTCGTTGGTGGGAAGGGACCACCTGCCGGAACTCCTGGCCACCTGCTTCCTTTCTATTTCCAGATCAGGCAACAACCCAGCATTAAGAGGTTTCTTTACAAGCTCCCAGACTCCACCCTCAGAAAGCTGGCGGCCACCCTGCGCAGCCAGGAGACCCTCCCTCCCGAGCCGGACAGGAACCTCCCCGGGAGACTCTACCAGTTTGCTCATGGCTTCGCTAACACATTTGCTGGCAACCATAGCCACACCATCTGCCGCCTCATGGGCCTGGGGAGCCACTACAGCCGGAGCAGTTACGCCCAGTTCCCATACAGGGAGCCCCTGCCGGTGAGAGAGGATGGGAAAGACATGGCAATCTGGCACAAGTGACAACAGAAAGCCTTGTGGCAGGCCTCAAGTGGGATCTACTTACTGTCTTCTCCCCTCCCCTACTTAGGGTCTAGCTCAAATGCTACCTCCTCACTGAGGCCTTCTGAGGCCATTCTAAACTGCAGTGATCTTTTCCCTTTCCAAAATCCTCACTGGCTTTACTCCATGATTAGCATCTTCTTTATTTGGCGGTGGTCTCCAATTGTATGCACATTTTCATACTCTGATATCCATCTGGAATATTGGCTGTATACTATTTTAGCATGCTTCTTAATTATTTCATTCATTCTGCAGCTTAGCTTCCCAATTCTAGACTATCATAAAAATTAAATACCAAAGGGATGAGACGGCTGTTTGGCTGTTTGGTTATGGAATGCTTCCACGGGTAATCGTTTACTGACTTTGGCCTTGGTTATTATTATTTTTTTAAAGATTTATTTTATTTATTTCTCCCCACCCCCTCGTTGTTTGCATTTGCTGTGTCTGTTTGTTGTGTGCTGGTCTTCTTTTTTAGGAGGCACCAGGAACTGAACCTGGGACCTCTGATGTGGGAAGGAGGTGCCTAATCGTTTGAGCCACCTCCATTCCCTGCTTTGTTGTGTCTCTCACTATGTTTTCCTCGTGTCTCTTGTTGTGTCATCTTGTTGCATCAGCTCACTTGTCTTGCTTATCTTCTTTAGGAGGCACCGGGAACCGAACCTGGGACCTCCCATGTGGTAGGCAGGAGCTCAGTTGCTTGAGCCACATCTGCTTCCCTGGCCTTGGTTATTTGATTAAGAGTTGCCTCTCCCTGCCATCACCTTCACTGTTTTGATTGGTTTAATGTTTTTCCTAACAATCCCACCTCTCTTAGAGGATCTGGGATTTTCCCTAGAGATAATACTTTACCACTAATTTTTTTTAAAACTGAGTTTTCATGTTTTGTGGTAGACTCTGATAAAAAGATTTTCCCCACCCTTTTCAAAATCACTTAAGATAACTTGCTTTGAAACATTTGATTCAAATCTATAGTGTAGAAGCCACTGAAGGAAGGTGTGGCTTTGAAGGAATGAAGCAGTCGATTGGTATTGGACAAACATGACCAGAAACTTCTACATCCAAATGGTCCCCTGGGAAACCAGACACATTGTAATGGAATTACCTTTAGAAGCCATCGGATAAGTCTCTTGAGAAAGCTGGTCTTATTTCACTATGGTCGCACCTCTTCATTCAAATGCTTTGCTCTACATCGGCTTGTTTTCCTGGCAGTGCCTCTCTTTTCTTGGCCTTAGTATCTCCTCCTGGTAAAAGGTGATATTATGGATAATTTGCCCTCTAGCGTGAGCTCGGTGATAGTTTATGGAATTCTTTGTAAAAGATATTTTAGAACCATCAGTTCTGACATACTCAGTAGCCCCAATTCCACCTTCTGGTTTTACGAACCATTCCCTCCCTCCCTTACTCATACATTCAGCGAATAGCTACTGAAAGCTTCCTATGTGTAAGGTGCTGGGAGGGCCTGTGGAAGGTCCTGCCTTCCAAGCCTTCTTATACTAGTGCAAAAGACAAAATGTTTATCAATGACAAAATTAAATAGCGATGAAATGTCAAATGAGTGGTGGTTAAGGTTGATGAAGGGAGTTGATCCAGTGATTTTGATCTCCGAGGACGGGAAGGCTGTAGCTGGGGAGAAAGGCCCAGGAAAGCAACCTAAGTGGATGCACTGCTTGAGCAAAGCCCCAGAGGTGGAACTAGTGGTATGTTGACGGGATAATGAGGCGTCTGTTGTTACCAGAGTGGAGGAAGGTTCAGGGAGAAGTGGTGGCTCCAACTGTGGGGCCAGCTTATGAGGGACCCACAATTAATTGAGCTATGACTAAAACCTATGTTCTTTTCTCCTTCCAGAACATCGCAAGTCCTCAGGCCCAAAGCCCAGATTAAAAGCTGTGCCCTGAACCCAAGTGCCCATGACCTGGCCAAACATTTGGCAGATTTAGCCAGGAGGAGACCCTGAAGATGCCTCCCGATGCCCCAATTCCATGCTTCACAGACATGCCTGAAGACAAGAGCTGACAATCATGCTGTGTCCATACACTGTTGTGGGTTTAAGACTGAGAAAGCACAAAGCGTTCCTCCACGAATCTAGATGCAGAGGCCTTGGTTGGGGAAAGGAGCACTGGACTGGGAGTTAGACCAGGACTCCACCTGCTAACCTGCCTTGAGCTTGCTGCAAGACCTTGTGTGTGACCCTTCCCTGCTCCCCACCCTGGACCCTGGGTTGGTGTAGGTGACCCATCAGACCCTTTCTGAAACTATCATGATGAAATCCCTCTAAAGAGAGGTAGCTAAGATGTTTTCTTTGTGGTTAAATATACCCCACTGGGTTAGAAGCAATCTTCACTGGATGGATGGATGGATGGATGGATGGGAGAACTCCTGAGATTCAGGCAAACTTGCCAAGCATCCCCGGGAGGCCTTGGTCCTTGAAAGAATTGTGACCAGTGGGTTCAGGAGGAAATGGAGGGGCCTACCTTGACAGGAACTGCTCATGAGCACTGGGCCAGGAGTCAAAGCCCGTGCACTCTGGGGCCAACTCTGGTGCCAACCTGTGTTCCCCTGGGCATGTCTCCATATTTTTATTTTCATTTAAAAGAGTGACTAAATCCTTAATCTTTTTTTTTTTTGACATCATAAATTTTCTCAATCCACAGAGACTGAAAATATGCCCACTATCATGTGGAAGGCCTGCTGACATTTTTCCTGATGTTAAAAATGGGTCTCGGTTTTAAAAAATAAATTTGTATTTAATCTTTCACCAAAATATCCACATGCATTTAAACAGATGCAAAAAATCAGTGCTTGAGGCCTGTATGGATTCATAGATGCCTTCCAGGAACTTTGCAGGTCCTAGATGGGATGGGGGTGATTTAGAGATGAGGGACCCCTGAAATCTTGGAATCCTTCCAACCATGTTTCCTGTAGTTCTATGACCAGAAAAAATGAAGCTCATCTCATAGGGGTTTGTTAGGAGCCAATGAGCAAGTGGGCATGAAGAGTTCTGAAAATTACATGGTGCTGTGTCCATGCATCTTGTTTTTCTTATGGCTACAGGCTGGGTGGTTTTCAGGACGTGGAGGAATGCTGCAAGCAGGACCACCTGGGATGGCTGCAGTGCTGTGCACTGCCCCAAAGCACCTTACCTGAGGGGTTGCTATTCACATTCTAGACTTTGTGGATTTGTAGATTTATGTTCAACTATTTTCCAGCTGCTGGCAGCAAAGGGTCTTGAGGAAGAAGCTCCCTTTTGTATTTGCATGAAGGTGAGTTGTGGCCCCGTAGGGGTGCTGCTTTCTACACAGCTCAACAATTTCCCCTCGGATGGGACAATTCACATCCAACATAGGACAGTGAATAAACGTCTGACTCCCTTGTACGTTACCTGAAACACATGGCCATAGGGGAGAGAATATTAAAACCCGGATGGCAAACTGAACCTTGGCTCGCTTGGTGGAGATCGTGTTGCTGTGCTGAACTGTGGCGAGCACCAGGGGCTGAGCCTGTGGAGGGGGAGAAGCCACTGGCAGAGGGACCCTGGCTTCTTACATGGGACTGACCCGAAACCCAAGGCAAAGACGTAGGAAGTTGACCCGGGCATATTCTGAAATTCATTTAGTTTTTATTGCTTCTGAGAAGTGGGACAGAGAGGAGCTATTTATGGATTTATTTTAGGCAGTGTTCAGGAACACAGCGCCAAAATGCGAAGGATGGG
This sequence comes from Cabassous unicinctus, assembly GCA_029593785.1. Lineage (NCBI taxonomy): Eukaryota > Metazoa > Chordata > Mammalia > Cingulata > Chlamyphoridae > Cabassous > Cabassous unicinctus. The sequence continues at coordinate 8,587 of JAQZBX010018656.1, read as the reverse complement.
AGTTAGTTGTGAAATGAAGGGCTGGAACCTTTTGTATACAGTTTTTGATTTAGAATGATGTTAAGTATATAAGTATTTGGTATAAGTTCCCGATGCTGGCATCTAAGTCTCCTTTTTGTACTGTATTTGAACAAATAATAAAAAAAACTGACTTGCACAAAGGTTGCCTTGGATTATTTATGATGGGGGCGAGAGGGAAACCCACTGGCACATCTATGACAGTCTGGCGCTGGCGAGGCTGCAGGACATTGGCCTCCCTGTCCCTGCTCTCCAACTGTCCCATCCTTAGGATGCCGACTCACTGAAGCAGCCCTGGGCTGGACGACAGGTGACCCAGGTGCCTTTTTAGTTCAGCTGCCCACAGGCTGAGTGACCTTGGGGACAAGGTACTTCCCCTCCAGACCTGATATTCTGTAACTCTGCCTCTCAAGGTGGCAGTTAATTGAATAAGCCATGCTACCACACTTGCATGTCCGGGAAACTCTGGACCAGTCTCAAGTCTACCTCCTCTGTCTTATTAGTCCCCCAAACTCTGATGTCCAGATGCTGTCACTCAAAACCAGTATAAAAATAGAATACAGTTTCTAGTTTTTGGTTCAGAAAATGTGGGCTCCACGGAAAGGCATCGAAGCCCTCCTTTCTTCTCTCTGTTAGCATGTGAATTCTTCCTGGGGAAGGACATTCTTTTGGGTGTCCACCTTTTCTCCTTTTCAAGCCACGTTTATATTCAGCACCCCTGTGAGCCTCACTGCAGGGCTGTGGGGTGGGCAAGACAAGGCAGCGTTATTATTTTCATCTAACAGATGAGGAAAACTCAGGCTCAGAGAGGGCAAGTGCTAGGTTCAAGGTCACACAGCCAGTTACAGTCAGAACCCAACCAGGATCCAACTCTGAGAACCCCTGACTTAGTGCCCCCTTATTGCCTAATCCATTAGTTCATTTATTCAACCAATGTTTATTGAGCACCTACTATGTACCAGGTCTTTTGATAGCTCTGTGGGATACTCAGAAGTGAAAGACACAACCTCCGCTCTCTGGATGCTCACAGATCTCACTGGTTATGGGGATTTTGTGCCAATAAGAATAGGGCAGAGGGGACACCATTTGTGGGACTCCTGTGTCTTACGCTACAGTTTTTTTAAGAGCACTGAGGTGCAGGGAGATCCTGCTGCTCTGAAAGTCTCCCCCCACCCCCTGCCCTGAGATGCCTCCCTTGTCTGTTTGCTCGTTGTCCGCTCGTTGTGGTTTTTTTTTTCCCTTCTCAGTGTCTGCTCATTGTTGTTTGCTCGTTGTCTCTTTATTCTTTAGGAGGTACCAGGAACCGAACCCAGGACCTCCCATGTGGGAGGTGGACACTCCCTGCTCATTTTGGTTTTGCTTGTTGTCTGCTTGTTTGCTTGTTTTTTCTTGCTCATTGTTTTTGCTTGTTTTCTGCTCAATTTTTGTCTTCTTTAGAAGGCACCGGGACTAAACCCTGGACCTCCCATACGGGAGGCGGGTGCTAAACTGCTTGAGCCACATCTGCTCCAGAAAGTCTTTTCAGAGGTAGACAAATGACATCATGATGTAATTATCCTACTCCCCCCACCCTGAGAAGTCAGGAGGCTGAATGGGTGAGGCACAGACAACAGGGTCAGCAGGCAGTGGCTGAAGTAGGTGGGTCAGATGGGTTACAGGGAGGGCTGTGCCGGAGGGATCCAGATGTGCATGTCTGGGAGACAAGTCGGTGTTCTGGCCTTGGCCTTGGCATCAGTGAGACCCCACCATGACCAACTTCAAAGCCCAGTGGCTGGGGGAAGCGGATGTGGCTCAAGCGATTGAGTTCCCACCTACCACATGGGAGGTCCCTGGTTCGGTTCCCAGTACCTCCTAAAGAAGACAGAGAGCTGGTGTGATGGGCAGGCACAGCAAGCTGACACAACAAGAGACGCAAGAAGAAAAAACACAATAAGAGGCACAACAAAGCAGGGAATGGAGGTGGCTCAAGCGATTAGGTTCCTCCCTCCCATATTGGAGATCCTGGGTTCGGTTTCCGGTGCCTCCTAAAGAAACAAGGAAGACAAACAGACGCAGCAGGTGCAAACAACAAGGGGGTGGGGAGAAATAAATAAATAAAATGAATCTTAAAAAAAAAAAAAAGCCCAGTGGCTGGTATATAAAAACAATCCATTTGTGTTGGTTTTTTAAACCAACATTAAAAGGGAAAGGAAATTATTAAGGTTGCCAGACTTAGCAAATAAAAATACAGAAGGCCCAGTCAAATTAAGATTTCAGATAAACAATAAATAATTGCAACACTGGGAACACCCTTACACTAAATAATTAGTCAAAGCTTATCTGAAATGCAAGTTTAACAAGGTGTCCTGTATTTCATCTGGCAACTCAAGACTTATGCAAGGAAAACAATTAACTTAATTACCTCAAAATGGGGAAAAGGGAATAAACACACTGCAGAAAAATATATGAGGGGATTTATTGATTCTTGCAATATAATTGACATTAAAAGCATCTGGGCTTTAAATGCAGGCTTTGAGTTAAAACAATAATTATAAAGTTCAATTCTCCTTTGCATACAAGGGAATAAGCATTTCCCAAGCTGGGTAAGAGAGAACACCCTCCCTTCCCATGATTGATATGTCTCTGCGCCACCAGGCAGGAGCCGCCTGTGGTCAGCAAGGGTGACCCGAGAGAAATGGCCTGGGGACTGGTCATTTCCCACGGCACAAACCTCCAGGGTGTCTCCCTTTGCTGGTCTGAGCCACGGAATCAACCAGAGTAGGCGGAAGATGTAAGAACACCTGGGACTTTGATTCATTCTCAGGCCTGTCAAAGGTACATTTAGGGGAAGTGGATGTGGCTCAAGCGATTGAGCTCCTGCCTACCACATGGGAGGTCCCGGATTTGGTTCCTGGTGCCTCCTAAAGAAGACAAGCAAGACAGAAAGCTGATGAAATGGGCTGGCATGGCGAGCTGACGCAACAAGATGATGCAACAAGAGACATAAGGAGGAAAACATAATGAGAGACACAACAAAGCAGGAAGCGGAGGTGGCTCAAGCGATTAGGCACCTCCCTCCCACATGGGAGGTCCCGGGTTTGGTTCTGATGCCTCCTAAAAAAAGGAAGACAAGCACACAACAGACAGCCAGTGCAAAGAACAAGGGGGTAGGGAGAAATAAAAAAAAATATATATATATCTTTAAAAAAAAAAAGTACATTTAGGTCTTTCAGGCAGAACTTCTTCTCAAGGGGGCTTGGGTGGACCCATTTCCCTGAAACGGTCCTGTCACCTCCCACTCCCCTTGGGCATCCAGCCACAGTCTACACCCTCCCAGCCCCCAAAGCCACCTCCAACACGGCTCATCTCTGCACAGTCCATTCCCAGTCCAGGGTTTTCTTCCTCCCTTTTGCTCTGGGTTTTGCATTCTTGGATTTGCTAAACAAATGCATCTGAGGCCTGTGGGCGGCCTGCCTTCCAGCCTTCCATACTGGAAGGAGACCTGGAGGATGCGGAATATTTTCCATGGGGGTGTGACCAGCAGGCAGGGGGTCTGCCTTCACCCACGTTGGTTGGAGGGGTGGGGACTGGGATGTGGCCTCGAATTTCCTCTACAACAGGGGTTCTTACCGTTTTTTTGTTCCACGGACCCCTTTGCCAGTCAGGTGAAAACCACAGACCCCTTGCGAAGCCCACACTATCCTGTTTATTTAATAAATACGTCACACCCACACCAACACGTCCCCACAAGAATGATGGTTTCTTGAATTTCGTTTCAAGCTCACGGACCCCTGGTTAAGCACCCCTGCTCTACAACCACACTGGGACTCGCGCAAGTCCGGGGCAGCCAGTCTCCACCCTGGCTGACCTTGTAATCCCTGGTGAGCTTTCAAAGACCCCCAATGTCCAGGCCCCCCGGCAGACCCATTCCTTCAAGTGACTCCCGAGAGCGGCTGGGGCGGGAGCCAGCGTCCTAGTGGTTCCAAATCCTGTACTGCGAGATTTCAGAGCAAAACAAAACAAAAGAAGAAGCTGTTCTGGGGATATGGAAGTCACACCTCAGGACACAGGGAGGTGCACCCAGGGCTCCGTGCTGTCAGAGCCCTGACCCGGCCTGTGGAACTGGGTGCTGGGAACCACCGGGCAGGGCGGGGAGGAAGGCTCAGGGCACAGGCAGCCAGGGGGAGTCTGTGGAGCGCCTTTCAGCAGCACGTGCACATCTGCTCAGAACAGGGTGGTGGAAGATCTGGAAGGATCCCAGGGAAGCCGAGGAGGCTGGTTAGACAAGTCCTCAGTCAGGGGAGGGTATCTGAGAGCAGCAGGAAGTGGCTCGGCCCCAGGGGCCTCAGGTCCTCTCCCATGCCAGGTCAGGTCTTCTCTCTGGGGTCACGGCTTACTAGGAAAAGGACACGGATTCGTCATTTCCAAGTCAGTCAGCCTGACTTCCCTCATCCTAACTCCACCCAAGACATCCCTCACGGCTTCATAAGCCTTGGGCCACCCCAAGCAAGTACCAGGTCCCATTCTAGCCAAGCTAAGGAGTGGAAATTGGAAATCTCAGTTTATACCAAAGGCCAAGCAGGAGGTTTGCTTTATTATACAAGGGCCTTTTGCTGCTCTGCAAATGGAATTTTCTACAGGGAGGTGAAAAAAGAGGGTTTGAAATATTATTCTGTTTACAAAAGTTTAAAAAGTTTCAGGAAGGGGGTAGGGGTGGAGTGGCCGCCGGAGTGCTGAGCACAGTTGGGCAGAACATACACTGCACAAGAGCATGATGCCAATATAAAGGGAGTGGATGTTTTATAGACACTGCAGCTTTGGGGGCCCATTCTACAGTTTTCTAGCACAAGTGTCTCATTCTAACAAAATCAGTATATTATGACAATTTTCCCACAGCTGACAGTCAAGTTCTTGAGGCAGGGGTACCGGTTTCTTAGTTTTACAAGGTACTGTATGGGCTAGTGTTGACCTTGACTGTGGCCCTGAAAGGGGAACTTGGGGCAGCAAGGGGGCTGGGTCGGCAGGGCCCAGGGGTCGCCACCGCATTCAGGACAGGGCAGGCAGTGTCTGGTTTCTGGGGACATACTGGGAAATTCCACACCTCAGGGCAACTGAATTCCTGGATCCGGCTGGGGTGAGGCCTGTAGGTGACCCAAACTGTCTCAGAAGCAGAGAGCAGAGGGAAGTCGAGGGCGCAGGGAACGGACCTAGATAAGGGAAACCGAGGAAGCACATGTGAGGAGAAACGAGACCAAAAGAGAGAATCAGGAGACCTGGGTTCCAAGCCCTGCCTCCACCTGCTCTGTGGCCTTGGGCAAGTCCATCGCCTTCCCTGGGAAACTGGAGGAAGACACCTGCAGCCCTCTTACAAATGCTTGGATTTTCCAATCTGACCTCGTCATTCTGCTGTTCAACCCCTGCGATGACTCCCCTGCACTGAAGGTCAAGTCCAACCCCGTCAGCGTGGTACATGAGCCAGCCTGACCTCTCCCCTGTCCATGTCTTAAGTGCCCCCCCACCCTCCCCTGCCTCCCTCCTTCCAACGGCAGTAACTGCTTACACAGACTGTGGCTCGGCAAGGTCCCATCATCCCATCCTGCCCCCTGCCAGTCCGGCTAACTTCTGCACATTCTCCTCGTCTCCCCCAGGAAGCCTTTCCTGAGACCCTCCAGCTGACAGGATGAATTCGCTGCCTCTCCTCTGTGCCCCCCCTCCCATCCACCGTCAGGGGTTCTGAAACTCTAGCGTAAATGGGAACTGAGGGGTGGGCTAAGGGAAATACTGACTGCTGGGCCCCAGCCCCAGAGTTTCTTATTCAGCAGGTATGGAGTAGGGCCCAGGATGTGTGTTTCTCACAGGCTCACAGGTGAAGCTGCTGCTGCTGAGCTGGGGCGGGGTGTGGGGGGTCACACCATGAGAACCACTGGCCTGGGGAGCTCTCTCCAGCTGACTGAGAGCAAACTAATGGCTGTTGCATCCCCAGCGTTCATCAAAGAGTAGGCCTAATGGAAGGCTGGCTGAATAAATAAAAGTTAATTGGGGTGGATATGGCTCAAATGGCTGGGCGTCCGTTTCCCATATGGAGGGACCTGGGTTCGATCCCCGAGACCTCCTGGTAAAAATAAAGAAAAATATAGAAGGTGCGCAGGTGCTCTGTCAGGGCCCACTAGCGGGTGAGCCATCTGGCCCCACAAGCAGGCGAGTCCTCTGGCCCTGCCAAGTCACGTAGCAAGATGATGACATAACAGGAGAGAGATGCAGGGGAGAGGCAAGACAGGAAGCGCCAAAAAAACAGGAACTGAGGTGGCGCAGGTGGCAGAATGCCTCTCTCCCACATCGGAGGTTCTCAGGATTGAATCCCGGTGAAGACAAGAAACAGTCATAGAGAATTGCCCAACGAATGGACACAAAAACAGCAAAAATGGGGGGGTGGGGGTGGGGAGCAGGTTAAAATGGATAAAAAAGTAAATAAATAAATAAATCTTTAAAAAATAAAAAATTGGTGACTGTGAAGTTGCTTCGGCGAAAAAGAACCAGAAATGTAACTAACGTTAGATTGGTTTAAGTCAACTTTCAGCCGGAAGAAGAGATATTATTGGGCATTTACCATGTGCCAAGTCCAATGTGAGGTTTTGTGCTGAAGGGGCCCTATACAGAGTCCAGAATGAAGCCTTGCCCTGGGATATTTTATTGCCTGTGAGGCTCTGCTGTGTGATTTGGGCTGGTGATGTCATTTCGTGAGCCTACCTCCGAGGGTTTAAAGATAATTAAATGTGAAACAGATTCCTGGTATATGGCATTAGTTCAAAAATATTTTTGAGTACTAATCCTATTCGAAAGACATTGACTGGCTTACCAGACATTAAATATATGAGCAGCTCAGTGGTTAAAACGCTGTGCTATGAATGTAGGAATGGATAGTCAGTCAGATCAACTGGACAGGCCTGGAACTAATGAAAAATCAATAAAGGTAATATTTAAAATCAGTAGGGAGAGGACGGATTACTTAATAAATTGTATTGTAATGACTAGCCAGATATTTGGGGGAAATTAACATGAGATCCCTATCTCAGATCTTGCCCCAAAATGGATTTTGGATGGATTAAAGATTTTTTTTTTTTTTAAAGCCATGCAAATGCTAGAAGAAATGTAGGTAAATATTTTTATAAATCAAAGTAATGAATCAAAAATGAGGGAGGTGAAAAGCAGAAAATTTTGAAACAGGTTATGATGTAGATTGTAGAAAAAGGCAGGTAAAGATGAGGGAAGGAGCTCTCCGTCTTGGGCCCTGCACAAATTAAGGCCCCTTGAGAGAAAGAGCTAGAATGGAGCAAGTTTTGGAGAAAGGCAGAGGCACTCCAAGAAAGAGAGTTGGGGGCATGTGACCCCTGAAAGAAAGAAAGGACGGCCTGAGAGGCTTTCAGTATCCAGGAATCTCTCACTTCTTATTTCACGTGAGCCTCAGGATATTTTTATAATATACCCCCATTTTAAAATCTAACTTGAGGGAAGCAGATGTGGCTCAAGTAGTTGGGTGCCTGCCTCCTACATGGGAGGTCCCAGGTTCGGTTCCTGGTGCCTCCTAAAAAAAACCAAAAAAAACACGACAAGCAGACACAGAGAGCACACAATGAATAGACACAGAGAGCAGACAGTGAGCGCAAACAATGGGGGAGGGGAGAAATAAATAAATAAAAATCTTTTTTAAAAAATCTAACTTGAGGGGGTTTCTGTTCTTTGCAAACCCAAAAAGCACCTTATCTAGACCATCCTCCAATCACCTTAATCAAATAGGGGAAAATACGACAGTCACTGTAAAGTCATATAAAGACCTATTGCAGGGGAGTGGGTGTAGGTCGGTGGTTTGAGCACCTGCTTCCCAAGTACGAGGTCCTGGGTTCAATCCCCAGTACCGCCTTAAAACAAAAAACAAAACAAAACAAAACACCTATTGCAAACCAATAGTGAAAAGACTAATCTCCCAAAAGAAAAATGAGCAAAGGCAGGAAAAGACAATTCACGAAAGAAGGGGCATGAAAGACCAATCAGTAATTGAAGAGAAGTTTGGTCTTGTTAGTAAGGTAAGAAAGTTCGAATATAAGCAGGTTCATTTTCACCAGACAGTTTGGTAGAGAATAAAAAGATTGATACACTTCCACAGTCTCTTATCTAAAACCCTTGAGGACAGATGCGTTTTAGAATACAGAATTTTTCAGATTTTGGAACAACAATAGTGAATTTGCCTTATGTTTTGGGCAACACCCTGCAAGTAAAGCACATTAATGTTTCTGTAGGAAAATACATTAAAATTTATCCTAAATGGGATAAATAAAGACTATAAATAGCTTCGTGTCCATATAGGTAAGGGGTTTTTGTTTGTTTGTTTGTTATTTTCAGGTACCGGAGGTTGAACCCAGGACCTCATACATGGGAAGCAGGCACTCAATCACTTGAGCTACATCCGCTCCCCAATAGAAGTGAGGTTTTCCCATCAAAAAAGTGACCATAGGGGAGCCGGTGTAGCTCAGTGGTTAAGCACCGGTTTCCTACATATGAGGTCCCAGGTTCAATCCCCGGCCTCAGTACCTAA